>JAULJZ010203997.1:0-43211 GCA_032270985.1 Heliamphora pulchella
AATCCATGCAACACAGAGATACATATATGGAAAGAAACGCATCAACATATATAAAGATCTCGAAAAGAGACGGGTCCGGGTCTAACATATAAATTTACCAACAACTTGAGTTTTAAAAAATAAAAATTATCTACAACAGATTCAGAATGACATCGTAAATTTAGAATATATTTACCAATGCATAGATAGCATGCACACTCAAGGGGCGGCTCCATTTGTTAACGAGGGTGTACAATTGAACACCTTGAATTTTTTAATATTTTTTAAATATATCAAAAATGATAACAAAATTATTATGTAATAATTTTAAAATATGAGAAGTCGTTGAGAAAAATTATATATCCATCTATCCACAAGCATTTTGTAGAAATAATCGAATCAGTATAAAGTTTATCTTATTTTTAGAGATTTAAGAAGTTTGAACAAATAGATTGTCTATCCTAAAAAACAATTCTGGAGCCGCCACTATGCACAGTTAGAATAAGTTATGATGAATTATGAATTAACACACCAATTAAAATTAATAAAAATAGTAAAACTACAACTAATCTACAAATATCCATGAAAAGTACCAGAATTGGTCACCTCTTTAGATTCTAAATTAAAACTAAAAAGAGTTAAAACATCATCAGAGGCTAGTAAATCATCAACTAATCTTGAAGTAAGTTCTGTTAATAAACAATTGTTAACTATACACAAAGAATTTAAAATTAATAATATATATTGCATGATAGAAGTATGTGTGTGTGTGTGTATGTGTGTGTGTGTGAGAGAGAGAGAGAGAGAGAGAGCTAATGTCAATTGTTGAAATTTAAGTACCAATCCCAAAATGCAAACTGAAGTAAAAAATTCACTCACAAAAAAAAAATCAACACTGAGGATTTACCTGGACTGACCCACACCATCTTACGTCCACGAGCGAGAAAGCAAATATTTCACTATGTCGGATGTGAAAGAGTATAACCATTTTCTACTCTCTACCAGCTATCCTCACTATATTTTTCTGTGACCCTAGAGCTCTCATCAGTGTCTTTTTTATAGATATACCAAGAAAATCCTAGCAACCCATAAATCTATATAATATTAAACACTATACAAAAAGGATTCTTAGTAGACTCATAATACCACCCTAACCCAAATAGATGTTCATAATGCATTTCTTCATGGATTCTTAAATGAAAAAATTTTCATGCATCAATCCCCTGGCTTCGTTGATTTGGATCATCCTGACTATGTGTGTAAGCTTCACAAGTCGCTTTATGGCTTGAAGCATGCACCCTGAGCGTGGTTTTCTTGTCTTACCACTTTCTTGTAATCACTTCAATTTCATGCATCTCGCTCTGATTCGTCTTTATTTATTTATGATTACGGTAGTATCCGCATATATATCTTAATCTACATTGATGATATCATCATAATTGGCACTTCATCATCATATATCCAACGTATTATCTCTTCTCATGGTGAAGAATTTTTCATTAAGGACCTTAGCTCACTTCATTATTTTTTGGGGATCGAAGTTCATTCTCAACCCAATGGCATCCTTCTATCTCAACGAAAATACATCTTGAATATTCTTCACAAATCATGAGTGATCCATTCAAAGCCTGTTGCCACACTTCTCTCCACTACATTGAAATTGACTATCGCAAATGGATCCTCATTTAAAGATGCACGTCTATATAAACAAATTGTTGGTTCTCTTAGATATCTTACACTCACCAGGCCTGACATTGCCTTTGCTATCAATATTGACAAGTTGTGAAACGAATCATTTGCTATCTCAAACAGACCTCTCAATCTGGTCTTCCGATTCACAAATTTACCTCACTCCAAATGCAACATTTTTTTGATGTAGATTGGGGTGGCTGTATGTGGATGATTGCAAGTCGACTGGCGATTATGCAGTTTATTTAGGTATTAATTTAATTTCTTGGTCATCCACAAACAACATACATTGCTGCGCGCTCATCCATTGAATTTGAATACAAGGCGTTGGCAGACACTGCTACTGAAATCTCATGGTTACAGTCCTTGTTATCTGAACTTGGCATCTCACGCTCTCAGTCACCCATTCTGTGGTGTGACAATCTTGGTGCTACTTGTCCACGAACTCTGTTTTTCATGCTCGCACTAAGCATGTTAAGATCGACTTTCACTTTGTTCGTATATAGTCACTCAAAAAGAGATTCAAGTTCAGCTCATTTCCTCGAAAGATCATATTGCAGATATTCTCACTAAGGCCTTACCTTCCAGCTCATTCAAACACCTACAAGACAAGATGCAAATCCAATCCTTGAATTATCCACCTTGAGGGGGGGATGTTGAGATAATACTATTTGAATTTGTTTAAATGTAATTGTATTTTATCTATATGTGTCATCCCTTATCACTATAAATACAAAACTCTCACCGCAATTAATTGTGAAGAGAAAATATTCCAAACTTAGATTAGTAAGCAGTATATTCAATAGGTGGAAAACAGGGTTGGGTGAAGGTGGCAGACAGTAGGAGAGATGGTTAAAAGAGGTGACAACAGGTGGAGTGAAGGTGGTAGTTACTGGAGGTGTCGATCGATAGATAAAAATGAGAACAAAAGATGGTGGCAATGATCGATAGTAATCAAAAATATTGGGAGAAGGTGACAAGAAGTTAGAGGGTGGTGCGCGTAAATGTGATGATCGATGGCTGAATGTGTGGTGATTGATGGGTAAAAATAGGTACGGTAAATGATAAATTGAGGTATTTATCGTTGATGGTAGCAAGATGTATAATTAGCTAGAGGTGGTTAAAGAAGTAAAGAAATTAAAAACTTATGACAAACAAGCAAATTTTTTTAAAAAAATTACACAAAAT
The DNA here is from genome assembly GCA_032270985.1 of Heliamphora pulchella. Lineage (NCBI taxonomy): Eukaryota > Viridiplantae > Streptophyta > Magnoliopsida > Ericales > Sarraceniaceae > Heliamphora > Heliamphora pulchella. The sequence goes on from JAULJZ010203997.1 coordinate 2,857, forward strand.
TATGAACACAATTTGAAATTAAAAATTTATGACAAACAAGCAAAATTTTTAAAAAAATTCGCATAAAATTATGAACGCAATTTATACCTTAAAATATTGGGGGTGTTTCTCCAGGTTGAAAGTATGAAATTGTGCCTAAAAATATGTGATTATAAAAATATAAGTTATATGTATGTATGTATATATATATGTTAAAATTGTGAATTTATGACTTGAAGTAGTAGAAATTATGTTTATTAATTGAAAATCAAAAGTTATAAGAAAACTCTATTTAGTTTTTTATAACTTTTTATTAAACAATAAACTAAAAATAAAAAATAATTAGGCTCAAACAAATACACTCAAATTCACTTTCTATTTTCTTATTAGATAGTATACATGACTAAAAGATGAACACATGCTACTTCTAGTTCATTCTTTCTTTTTTTTTCTTTTTAAAAGTTTAGAAGATGTTCAACCTAAATATTCTTTTTAATCACAAATTCTTTTTCATTTTAAAATTTTTATTTAAATGTTGCAGCAGTTGATTTGTAAAATATTCTATAAATTATTTAAAAAATATCAACATTATAATAAGAATTAAAAACTCTAGGACTAACCAAATCAAACCATATTAAACTAAGCCTTTATTTCATTCAATTGAATTACTTAATTCAAATTCATGACATTGTAAATAATTCGAATGAACTTTAGTTTTTGGTATTTCAATTAATATTAAAGACTTAAAGTAAACATTACTATTGTCCTGCTATTTGTGAGTGGTTGTTTGGCTGGTATTAGTTGATTTCGTTCTAATTATTTTAGACAAATTTAACTTGTATAAATGAAATTTAATATAGTGAAGGTAGTTATTTGAACTATATATTTTTCCTTCTCAGGTGTGTTTATTATACATAAAATATTTTTTGAATGATGTTGCAATAAAGATAATAATTGAAATAATCCACATAAGCAATTTTTTTGTATTATATATTATTATTTAATTTTACATTACTCATATATTATAGATTGTATGTTTAACATTTTCTGTAAATGTTTCTTGGTTTTATTTGTTAGAACAAAATTTTAACATTTCTCTTTTTAGGAATAAAATAATATGAAATTCAAGACACAAAAATAATAAAATATAAAAATAATATAAAATAGAAAGATACTACAGATGAGAATGTGAGGTGTATTGGACACTACTTTAAGGTTGATATTCCTTATCACGTGATAATTCAAACGGAATGTATCAACTCCAAGATCCAACCAAAGAGCTCACAAACATTTCTCATCGTGTTCACATCGAGGATTTGAGCGAAATATGAACCAAAATTTTCCATAGTAAAGTAACATATATGTAAAAATATAAATGTAGTAGAAGATCTCTCATTTATCTTCTTAATTGAATATTTCTAAGTTCTTTTCTCATAGACAAAATAATAGGCTAGTCCTAGAAAAATACAATTATTTTACCACAATTAAATATATTTAATTTGTAGTGAAAATATAATTTATTCACATAGCCTTTATGGTATTGGATAATAATATAATTATTTTATATAATAAAAATAATTTCTCATTTAAGGACACAAATAAAAATTCTAATAAATAATAATTAATATTTATTTTTAATATTTTATGTTTAATAAAATTCTCCAACATTATTTTTTTAATAAAGAAAAAAATTTAAGAAACACAAAAAATAAAATAGTTTAAACTAAACAATAATATTGATTACTAACGTAATTAGTTCTTCTGTTTTTATCTTTTTTTCTTCCTCTATTAATCACTTTTGGCATTATACTTTCTACAAATCATTGACCAAACACACAACAACACTATTATTTTATGAACGTTAGCCAGACAGGTCCAACGATGAAACAACCACAAGACCCTAGACAGGTAATTTGACATCAAATTCTTAGAATGCAGCAACCTAAAGATGAACACCATTTGGCCGATTTAAGGAAACTTTCAAACTTAATTAAAATAACTTTTAACAATAATATTTACTTCACTAAATAAAGTATTATAATCGCATGCTTTTGTTTGCAAAAACTCACTAGTTTATTAAGAATACGATGTTTGTAGTTAAACATTGACTAAAATAAAACCGTGCTATGCATGGAATTTTAATCATAAAAATAATAAAATATTACTTTAAAACTTTTTTTTTTGAAATACAAAAAATATGATAAATTATTTTTACCGAGTCTTACAAAATTATTACATATAAAGTTTTGCTAATAAAGCTCTTATAAAAATTGGTGCACTTAATTAATTTTGTCATAAAGATTGTGATACCATTTGGTAACCTAACCATGCTTTTATATAATATATGATATGATACATATAAAACATAGTATCAATAGAAAGATTTTTAAATTTAAATATTTTCAAACAACTATATCTATGAAAAATTAATAGTAGTGTTTCATATATATAATGTTATCTGTGTATACATAATACATGGAGAAATATTGGCAGCAAAAATATATTTAATTTAGCTGAAATGAGATTTTATTTTTGAAAACGGGTATTTTCTTCGTAAACCAATTTAAATTGGTAGTGATATATATTTGATTTAGAAGTATTAAATTCAAATTTTAAATTCTAAATCTAATTAGGTAGACATAATTAATCATAATTCAATAATTAATCTTAATTAAAAAAACTATGTTTTGGATCTCTCATTGTATGACATCAATTTTTTTTGGAAAACAAATAAAAAACTTAAGAGATATAGATTGGAATTTCAAGCACAAAGAGATTAGGATGTTTTAATGTAACATAACATATTAACATATTCTTTAATTTATAATAATCAAAGAATCTTTTAAGACAAATTGATGAGACATTTTAAAAGTACACTATACATTATTTAAGCCATGTGTTTTGAAAATAAAATAAACTAATGTGTATATTTTCTAATTTGAGACAGTCACATCTTTTAAGAAAATACTTTAATGCTTACAAAAATACATATCTTAATATAAATTTAAATATTATAATTTAAATCAATCACAAGATAACATGCTTTATTATCTAAGTTACATAATTTTAAAAATTGAGAAAATTAAATAGAGAACATTAAATTTAAAATTTTAAACTCATAGAGATGATGACATTTTGCTCTAATCTATAATAAAAAAATGAGTTTTTTATTTTTGAGAAACAATAGTTTACTAGGAGTTTGTTTGGTAACCTAATTTTAAATTAATTTTTTAGTTTTAAGTCATTTTAAATTAAAAAGTTAAAAAGTTTAATAAGCTCAATGTAAAATACGTTCAATGTAAAATTTTATGGTTACCTTTCAACCTAAATGAGCTGTGGTATGATTATTTTGTTGAAATTTATGTAATTTTATATGTAAAAAAGTAAAATTAAAAATTAGTCAAAATATCTAAAAGCATAAATTAAAAGTTAAGCCTCCATTTGGGCTAGCTTTTTGTTCTAGCTTTTTGGTTTAAAAAAAAAAAAAAGCCAACTAGTTTGGCTTATTAGGTTTGTTTTTCACTTTTTTTCATTTTTTACTACATAATTTGATATCTACTTTTTTACAAAAAAATTTAAAAATTTAAAAATTATTAAAAAAAATTAATTCAAATACAGGCTAAGAGTAAACAAAAAAAGACTTTTTAACTTTTTGAGTTTTAAAACAAAAGTCAAAAACCGCTTTAAGCCTCAAACGAAGACTAGACAGCTTTAATTATCGATATCAAAATTGGAAATTTCACCTATTCGGGAGGGCAACCGGACGGGTCGGGTTATTTTGTGCCCGTTAAAAGGCCCCGAGCTCTAGAAGGTGGCCCACCAATTTGCGATTGCGATTATTTGCGAACGGGTAGTTTCGAGACCTCCGCTTCATCACTAGCAGTCCAAAGAACAACAGGCGCTGCTCCAGCCTCCAAGTCAAATCTCTCTCTCTCGGTCGATCGATCGATCCTCCAACGATAGATCCAAAATCCGACGCAGCGAGGGATTGAAAGATTGCATCTGGTGGAGAATTCGCGAAGATGGTGAGCAAAACAGACGAAGAACAAGTGAACAGGCTGGAAAATCAGGTCGACAATGGTGGAGGAGGGGCTTGGGAGTACCTTTGTCTCGTCCGGAAGCTCAAGCTCCGACGCTCCGACAAGGTTTTGAAGCACGGATTATCGATCTTAAACGACTCTAATAAGCGATCTAGTCTCGGTCCTGAAGGTACAAACCATCTCTTGTTTTATCTTTACTTTTCAATCCGGGTGACTATCAATCAATGATAATATGTAAGGCTTTATCTGAATTCGGTTCTGAAATTTACGGAACTTATGTGTTAACCGTTATGTCATTACTTTAGTTTTGAAATTTATTGAATCGAGTTTGCTTTATTGAGCTCAAAATTGATGAAAGAGAGGTTATTTGCTGTTTCTCAAATGTTTGTGTGTGTGTGTGTGTGTGTGTGTGTGTGTATTTTAGTGTTATAATTAGTACCATTTTACTGTCAGGAGCTCAGTGAAAGATTATTTATTTCTGAGCTTTTTATTGAGCAATCATCTGGATTGCTTGTGAGGCTGTTTTGAATTTAATAGTATAGTGCTTGCACTATACGAGCACGGTGAGATTCGAGGATGTTTCTATTAGGCATCCAATTCAGATTACATGGAAACGAAGCAAAGTTGGAGAATATATGGAGAAAGTGGATGTTTGAAGGGAGCCAGGGCCTTTATTCCACCACTAAAAGAGGGTTAGAACTAATTTGTGGTTGATTGAAATAATTTCCTGCTCCATGAAGAGGGTGTTTGGTGTGCCTGAAATTTGAACATTTAGATCAGAAACTAAAAGCGAAAAGGTATAGACACATTTGTTTGGGTTTTTTCAACTTTTGCTGAGCTACAAGTTAAAAGTTGAAAAATAATCTCCAACAAACACCCTCTAAGCCATGTGGAAACTATAATAATTAGACAAGGCATAGAAGATAACGGCACATATACCTAGTTGTTCATTCAAAATTTAATTTCTTCCCAATCATCCCATTAACTCCTATCCCAACAAAATATCTTCAACCTCCAAAAAATATGAAATGACATTTTATTTAAATAACCCTAACCAAAGTAACTACATAAATATTGGCGCTAACCCACTTATTGATCTTAATAAATTTCGTACGAGCAAAAAAAATTTGACCACAGCCACTATTTGCACTCCATAATAAGATTTGCATCCACTGAGTTTTTATTTAGCTTTTACTTTCTACTTGAAAGTTGAAATATCTAAAGTAAATGTTTCAACCATTTCCTTGAATGCTGTAGTGAAGTAGCAGAAGGGTCTTCAACACAACGTTCAAGGAAATGGTTGAAACATTTACTACAAAAGCTAAATAAAAACTTGTCATGGCCACAAGAGTTATATACATATATTTTCTTTAAAATCCATTGGTTCATTAGTTTCTTCATTTGCCAAATTGACTCCTCAATAGCTTCAACTCATGTTTATTTCAACAATATCTTGAATTCTTAAAAAATTTCTTGGGACCATCCAACGCACTCTTATCATTCTTTGAAGATATTCTATTTTGGCATTTCAAATCCTGATTGGGTCCATTGCATGGCCCAAGATGGAGGTTCCGATACCACTTCTTAGTAACAATATCCCAGATTACTATAAACAGAACAATAATAGGAGATAGAAGAAGAAAATGTTGTATAGAGGCTGCCAAGAGCTTTAGTCCATAAAAGAGGGATATAGGAGTTGGGACTGATGTTTTCGCAAACAGTTTTGATACAAATGATTTCCTATCTAATTATGCCATACAACATTTACAACAAATAGGAAAAAGCCTGAAACATAGGTACAAGCTTCCAACCTTTTTTTCCGCTTTCTGTTGTTTCACCATTTCATATTAGTTCAATCTCAAAATAAGCTTACTATAAGTAACATAAAGTATGGAGGGAATCTATTGAATGTGCCAACCTATTGGCTAGGGAGGCTTAGCGAGTCAGCGGTTGACTCATAAACCAGCTTGACATCCCCTGGCATATATGCAAGCTAGGCTTACCCAAGACTTGATCACTTGGAGTTATTCCGTGTTGTTGTTTGTCTGTTTATTGTTCGCTTAGGCCCCTTTTCACCACCCAAAAGAGGTAACAAAATGTATGGAGAATAATTCTTTTCCTTTTCTGAAAGGTAAAGGATAATTTATTTGTAGAAGATTGTAAACAACAGCAAAACTAAAAGAAAAGTGTGGATATGCAAGCATCCAACTCATGTGAAAGTTGGCAATGTGAATATCTCCCAAGTGAAACATGTGAGACCTGAAAAACTCACCAAAAGTTGGATGCAAATTTGTATGTTGTGCACAATCATTCTCAGGCTGTGCAAGTTGCTCATGTTTCTCCTTTGAAAGAGCTTAAACTATTGGTAGGAGAATATTTCTACATTGTGCAGATGATGATCACCTATGTGCTTGGAATTTCATCTATCCAATAGTCACAGAATCAGGTAGCTATAACCAAACAGTAGCCAGATTTATGAGGCCGACAGTATTAAAATCAGAATTCACTGGAAACTGTGCTTACATTATTTTATGAGTATCGTGGATATTAAGAATACTTTCTTAACTCTTAATGTGGAATTTTAATGAAGTGGATGTTCATTGTTGAGTCTTTTTTTGTAGTTTCTTATATGTACTGGATGCGTTTCATCATATTGTAAATGAGTGAGTATGAGGATTTTATATCACGGTACCGACTCGCGTGTAATGGGCATTGGGACTGTCGGTGAATGTGTATGGGAATAAGAGTTAAAATTGCAAATCTCTTCTATTTAAGATGGTATTGGTTTCTATAGTGCATATATTTTTTTGTGTTAAATGTATATGTGGCAGTGTTTATACATGGATCGTGTTAAGGTTAAAAGTTGTTGCTATATTTAGTTGCCTGCCACAATCCTCTGGGGTCCAGTTTCCTTGCTGTAGACTTTATTATCGAATAAGCTTTAGTAACTGTTTAATGGATATCTGAGGAAGCCATTTCTTTTCTAGCCAGAACTTCATATTAATGATTTTTTTTCATTCCTTGTTTATTATGTAGAATGGACTTTATATGAGCAGGTTGCTATTGCAGCTATGGACTGCCAATGTCTTGATGTTGCAAAGGTATAAGCTTTTCTATCTGGCATTCTGAATTTGCTTTCCGTTTCATATTTGTCCGTAGAATATTTGAGTGCTCTATGTTGGAATAATCCTTTGCGTTTGAGTTCTAATAAAATTCCAGAATAAGATCTTCATATACTGCCCAATTTGCCTTGCTAATGGTTTAATTTTATTCTTGTTTTATTTTATTTTATTTCATTTCTTTTTACAAAAACAGTAGGTTCCACATGCTGAACTGATACTTGCTATGTGAGCCATACAGGAAGCTTGAGCACCTACAAGCATAACCCTATCTCGGTCTCTACCTACCCATATGCTTAAACCTTATGCAGATGATAGTGACCCAATTAGTTAGAGAGCTCATTTTGTTTCTTCTTTAGACTAGGAATGCCCTGAAATGGACTGAAAGATTGCTTAAAGCTACTGATACTTCCATAAACTAGCCATTGCCCTTTAAACTTCTTCTAAAAGGAATAACTTAGAAAATTGGGTGCATCATGCATTTTGAAGTGTGGCTCAAACCTCAAGGAATCCTTCTTAGAGTATAATGTTTTGTGTGCATTCGTATGGTTGAAGATATTGGCCTTTTGCTGTGATTGTGTTCTAATGGCTTTCTTTTCACAACTTTTGAGAGTTGAGTTTTGAGGTTATAAGTTAAATGCACAAGTTTCAAAATCCTGAGAATTTGAAAGAGACCTTAAAGTTTGTTCAGTAGTTTTGTGAGGGGAACGAAACGAAAAATATCTATGAGGAGGAGGAGGTGGAGGAAGTTGAAACCTCTCCTCTTGTCTGGATAACTAGGAAGGGGTGAGAATGGAGGTCTCTAGTCTGAAAATACGAAAAATATGAATAATCATGACCTTGGTGTAGCGGCCACAATCTCATGAGCAAGAAGGTGATCAACGTATTCCCCATTTTGCTTACAAAAACAATTAACGAATTTGTTTCCTCGAAGTTATCAATGCTGAGAATTTTATCGTGAGCTCGTGCCCACATAGAAAGTGGATGTTTCACTTAGTGCTTTCCTATCTTATTTTAAATGGTGAATATGGAAATGAGCATGTGATTGGTAATTCTTATGCCTCCTAGGTTATAAATGCCATGTTATTGCATCAATTGTTAGATCATTAAACATAAATTAACATTGCCATTTGCATGTCAAAGGAGATCGTCTTTTAGCATCTCCTGCATAGATGGGTCAGAGGGGGGTTGGAGGCTTGCAGCCCCTCTCGGTATTTTGACATCCCGTGCGTACATGGGTTGCGGCCTCTTGGCCGTCCTGGTGATTTTTCTTTAGCTATCAAATAAGAGTAAATGTGGTAGCTTCTTTCATTGTTCCTTGACTTATGTATCTATGCATTGCATCTCTGCTACTCTGCATGTATATTTGGACTGGCAGTTATATTTGGTATTAGATCAGTTGAACTTGAAGTTGATGGAGATTGATACCATGAATTCTTGTGCAGGACTGCATAAAGGTTTTACAGAAGAAATTTCCCGATAGCAAAAGGGTTGGTGAGTTCAATTAACTTGTTGGTATATAATGACTTATGGAGAAAGTAGCTTCTGTAAACTTTTATTAGTTTCTGTAAACTGTAGAGTTTCACGACTTAAAAATTCAAAGCCATCTTTTATATCAAGATATCACAGCCAGTAGACTATGCGCAATAGTCAATACTGACATCATTGTTGTCATTCTGCCTCCTTTCCCTACAGTCAACTTAGCAATAGTCGCATCCTTGCCACAAAATGCCTATAGTTGCAAAATAAATGCTTGGAAGGAGATAATTTGTTACAAAAGTTGGTCAATTAATATGAGCTATGTACCAATATATGTGCATACACACAAGCACCATGGCATGGGTGGATTAGGCCAACAAACATGATTTGGTTTTTGGAATTTGAGGATGTAGAAAAACTGGACATAAGAAATGAAGGGTTTTGCCTAAGGGCCTGTCTGGGCTAGCTTTGAAGCCGACTTTTTTGCAAAAAAGCCGGCTTTTAAGCTGCACTATTTGGTTTTAAAAAATAAGCTAACTAACTTTTTTTTTCCATATCTTAATCTAAGAAAAAAAGCCAATACATATCTCAAACATCCTAACTTTTTTCCTAATAAAATTACTATAATACACTTACATAAAAAAGTTAACCCTACTCACAAAAACTAAAAAAGCCGTGCCAATATTCCAAACACTACAACTTAAAAGCTAAAAGTAAAAGCATTTTAGGCATTTCAATAAAAAGAAAAAATACAAAAAAGCTACTACAAAAAATTATCCCAAACAAAACAATCTAACTTTTTTTTTATTTCTCTTTTTTTCCAAAAAGGCTAAACCTTTTAGACATCCTAAACAGGCACTAAAACAATATTTTGGTGATTAATATCAGTTTTTTTGGTTTAACTTTAGACTTATTTTATTTTTTCGTTTTTTTAATATTTTGTCAAGGGATTTATTTAAATATTAGTTAAAAGGCTCCAATTGAGGTGCAACTCGTGGATACGCTGCACTTACATTGCAGTCTGTACCTTTCTGAGAAGAACCAATTAGAAAACTCAAAAATACCAAGGGACTGATTTACAGTCCTCTTCATCCATTGAAATAAATCCGGAAAAATGCCCATCATTCCACGAACAAGGTTATCTACTCCTCAATTAAGTGCCAATTCCTGAGATCTCCCGTTGCACTTGATGCAAACTGAACAACATTATTCTCCTCGTAATTTAAATTTAATTGCAGTTTTTTTAATTCATATCCATAATACAAAACATGTGAAGACACGATTTAGAAATGCAAGGTGGCTTTGGATGTTTAGTAGAAAATAAGTCATTTCCATTGTCTTTCATTGACCCTTAATTATCTAAAATGGTGTGATACACTGATACTGTGATCCATAATCACCAACCTGACTATAATGAAAGATAAATGATATGCAGCAACGTTCTCCCCCCCGTTCAGGCTATGATCTTCTATTTAATACGTTTGATGATATCGATCTGGTTGGAAACCAAAATGGACTCAAAGTCCATAGCACGTGTCGTTACTTTAGAAATTCAAAAAGAATAGGACCACTGTACCCATTACAACAGAAATCTGTTGATTTTGTTCCTTATGTGGTACAACCATGGATTTTTGGTTGTTTCAACCACATTAATTACATCAATTGTATTTGGTCATTGCATCAATCATATGTATTGCAAGATAGCTTATGGAACTTAACTAAGAAGGTCGTCGGTTCATAGCCTTTATTGCGAGTTATTTCATGCTTGTCTAAGTTACAACTCAGATCAATGAGATCAATGAAACTATGGGAGTTAGCATTTGAAGCTAAAAACCAAATGCAATTCACATATGATGTCAGAGTGATTATCCTCAGACTTAAGCTTGGAGGTCCTTGCTAGAGCATTAAATCATTGACAGGATATGGTGGACATACTGCAGCGAGTGGGATTAAAAATTTGAACGTGATTACCATTGGCCATGGATATTCGAAACATAATGCTGCCTCCCATGTGCGCTGCCTCTGCTGGCTGGCTAGCTGATGTGCCTGTGCACACATTGCTGCACGAACAGGCCTAGGCATTGGGCACCTTTGGCCTTTTGCATTTTATGTACCATATAATCTTTTGTTTATTTTCTCACATTATATTCTCATGACTTTTAGTGGAAATTCTTCTTATTGATTTTCCCATCTATTTGATTCCATGTCCTTCTGAGTTGGCCTGTTCTAAGCAAACGACTGTTGTTTAGTTGTGTCTCTCTTTTCTCTATCTTAGAATTTGTTTGAATTTTAATTTTGGGGTAAATTCCAATGATGTCACAAAAGCAAGGAATTGCTTGCCCTTCCCCCTTTTGGAGGATGTCTCTCATTTTCCTGATTCCAGAATTAGTCTCCAATTCCTCGTGGATGATTCTTGTGTGAATTTTCACATTCATTCATGACATAGAGGATATCCTTTGAATATTCAGGTAGATTGATGGGGTAAACTGAAGCATTTGTTGCTTTTACAAATTGGATTAGTAATATGACTTGGGTTAGAGAATGAAAATGTGATACGTGAATCAGGGATTTCAAAAATTCCGATAGGAAAATATGAAATAGTTAATTTTAGGATAAATTACATGGGCCTCCCTTGAGGCTAATTGAAAATACAAATAATTCCCTTTCGATTTCTGGAATTATATTGACCCCCTTGGTAGATTTGTCAGGTAAACAACGTTAATGATGCAGAATACAAAGGACCATCTATAATTTTATTTTAATTATTTAATATTTATTTTTATTTTTATTTCTTTATTTTAAGATTTTAGCTATCTTTTAAATAAGGTTTTATTTTTATTTTTTTTCATTTAAAATTTTAGATTATATTATGATTTTATTTTATTTCATTAGGATTTTAATTTCCTTTTAGATTAGGGGTTTTAAATCTATAATAAGAGACTCAAATGATGTATTAATCGGAGTTGATTTTTAAAGAGTTGAGTTTTAAGGCAAAAACCTTATGTTAGAGTTTCGATCCTTGTGCGCTACCTATTCATCATTCTCATCTTTTTCACGTTCTGCATCAATCAGTATCAGAGGTTAGGCCCACGTCTCCTTTTCCTTCTTTTGACTCTCTTTCTGCAGCCAAAGAAGCTCCTACCACCATTCTTTCCCGCGGCTACGTTGTTGCCAACCATCGACCATCGACGCCTTGCGCCGTTGCCACCACCGTAGTCGAAACCACTAGTCATCGCTGCCACAGTTGCCATCTCTGTGTAAAACCCTAGGCGCAACTCTCGCCTTCGCCATCGTCGACCCTTAAAACCCTATCGCCTGCAACCCTACTTTGTGCCGACCCCACCATCAGTGTCGACGACCTCCAGAGTTGCCGCTGCCACCACCGGTCGTCATCTTCGTCGTCGACGCCTTGTGCTCTCTCCTCCTGAAACCCTAGGCATAACTTGCCAAAAAACCTAGCTGCCACCCTCTTGCCATTTCACCATCTTGCCCTCTTGTCCTTCCTTGTCCATCACCAGTCATCAACACCAGTTGACCGTCGACACCTCGCACCACCGCTTCATGCCTTGTGTCAAAACTCTTTCGCGCAGAAAACCTCGAGTTGGTTCTACCTCTGACGCAGGTCGTGAGGAGGAGACACCCAAGACCCAACCCAACCCAACCCAACCCAACCCAACCCGATCTCAACCCGGCAACCGTTTTCCATTACCACAGCACGTTTAATCTTTTTCATAGCTCAGCCTATTAAACCTTTTTCAAAACAAAATAAATAAAGGCACAACCCTTTAAACCCTTTTTATCATCTAGCCCAGCCCATTAATCCTTTTTTAAAAACCAGCCCAAGTAGTAAAACCAAGCCCATTAACCTTTTTTAGAATAAAAAAAATCCAGCCCACACTTTTTTTTAAAAAAAGAAACAAAAACAAAACCATGCTTTCAAAAAGAAAAAACATTTTCTTACATATTTTTGCCTTTTTTCTGGTGCAAACTCTTGATGGAGTGGCCACATACAAATAATTTTCATACCTTTTTAAATGTACCAATGGAGTTTGTAAAATTATTATTGATAGAGGATATGCAATGAATATTGTATCTGCATCAGGCGTTCTAAATATGAAACTACTGTTTGAACTACACCTGCAACCTTATCAATTATTTTGGAATACTAACACATATATCGATATAGCCACAACCAAATTTAATGTATTTCTCAGATCCCTACAAATTAATTGATTCCGCTGATCACTAAATTAATTGATTCCACCGAATCCCCTTCAAATTTTCTAACAAATTTGTTAAGAGTGATTCTTTTCTATTTGTTTTATTTCTTCAAATGGCATTTTTATACTTTTCTTTGACCTAATAATATATAAGTATGTGTGGGTTAAGGAGGCTAATTAATTCCTCTTGAACTCTTTCTTTTCATCTCTTTTCTTCTTTCATATCTCTTCTTCTTCCTTCAAATTCTAATCCATATTTTATTATTCAACTTAGTGACAGAGTATTCAATCTAATCTTAGAAGAGTTGTAAAGCATCAATCCTTATCGCGTTGAGAAAACAATGTGTTGACGTCATTTTTGTACGTTGACATCAGGATGATGTCATCACCTGTACGGCCAACGACAAACGTTGCTCCTTTGGTTTAGATCACCTCGATCAACTGGTCTTTATGGTGATTTTTCTTTTATTTTTTTTGAAGAAGATTGGCATGTCCCATGATTTTTTGAAACTTTCGGATTTTCGGAACCCTAGGGCTTCGATTTGTACTTCGCGACTTCAATCTTGGTTTTTGATGGTTGAGATCCATTCTATAGGTGCCGAATCTCCCTCCTCATGTCAGACTTATGCCTGTTTGGTGATTATGGAAGGGTTAAGTCGATTTTGGTGCATTTGAATATCGGCGACTACCTTTCTCGACTTTGCCTGTCTGCAATCCTCCTTTTTTTTTACTTTAGCCCTTCGGTTCTTGCTTTTTGTGTGATTTGTGTGGTGATCTTCAATTGGTTGTCTTGATTTTGCATCGAATCTGGTTTTCTTGAGTTCGCATCATAGGTCGTTCACTTCATTACATATTTTTTTGGTCGATTTCTTGTTGATTCTTGTTGAGTTGCAGGCTTTTTTTGGTTTGATTATATTTTTTTGAGGTACTGTGGCTGAGACAAAGATTCTTGATCTTAAAGATGACGACTTACCGCGATGTGTTACTTCTAAACGCTTTAATGGTGTTAACTATTTAGCTTGAGCACATGTCTTTAAGATTTTTTTTAAAGGCAAATAGAGATTGAAGTACATCACTGATCCTCCTCCCAATGGGGATCTTGCTCTTTCTAGTTGGGAAACAGTTGATTCTATTGTTATGGGTTTGCACTACGATGGAGTTCTATGGTACCTCTAAGCAAATCTGGGACTCTCTTGCAAACTCTTTCTCGAATCAAAGCAATGTATCCTGTGTTTATGAGCAGATTTTTGGATCCAAACAAGCTGGGAATCTTTGTCTGAATATTACAGTAAGCTCAAGAATATCTGGATAAGATATTACAATATCGTCATTTCACTACTGATTTATAACAATAGAAGCGCCAATAGAAAAATTTCATGATTGCCTCCTTATTTTGTGGTTTAGATTATGATCTTTGTGGGTTTAAAGACCAATTTCTGGCTAGTGAAACTTTACCTACTGCATCTAATGCATATTCCCGATTATTACGTTCCTCGTTGGGCTAAGCAGAAGGATCAAATTCTAGTCCTTCTGCTTCTCCGCATAGTTTTAAATAGCGGTAGCGGTCGGCGTAACGGTAACGGTAACGGTAGAGGTGACGCGGTTTCAGAGTATAACGGCCATAGCGTAACGGTAGCGGTACCCGGAATTGTGAAATTTTTTTTTTTTGCACAACTCAATAAAAATAACTGATTTACTTCTTTTTATTTCATAAATATATTTATTGAAGTTTAAAATAATTTTTGATGAATTTTGTTTACCTTCTAGACATAATTTAATATGTCTTATTTTTTTTACTATATAATCTAGTTAAAATTAACAATTTAATTATTTTTTTTAGTAATTAACGAATTTATGTATTATAAATTTATAATACGTAACTAAAATGTCATTAAATTTTTAATAACTATAAAGTGTTGTATATATTAAAGCATAATATTTGATTTGTTAATTAAGTTTTAATTTTGAATTTACTATTTCAAAATTTATATTGTTTTTGAACTTTAATTTGTATAGATCTAATTTTTTTGGAGGGAGTTGTAAACAAGCATAGATCTTGAACATTTTTTTTAAAAACAAAATACTTGAATATCATATTTTCTATCTACAACATCATAAAAATTCGAATTCATAGACTAGATCTTCAAGAAATATAGATCTTGAATCAAGCAAGTTATTTAGCTTTCAGCAAATATTTAATCTTAAAGAACTCATCAAAACTGGAAGAAGAATGAACATATTAAAGAGTCGAAAGTTAATAACGAAGAACAAAATTAGCCGATTGTTGTTAAATTTAAAAGATTTGAGGCAAATCCTACAATGCCCAAGTAGTATTTGGTTTGTCAGACTACTATAAATAATTTTAGGTTAAAAATAATAGAAAACGTGGGATCTGTTGATGAAAAAACGAAATTAAAAAATTCACGATCTAAATTCTTATTACACAAGCCGTAACTGCCGTAGTGGTGCCGTAACGAGCGTAACAGTGCCGTTTCGGCCCGTTTCAACCGTAACGCCGGTGTAATGGCCGTTACACTTGTGAATTTCTTTCACAACGAAAAATCAACCGTAACGGGTAACAGAGGCCACTGAAACCGTTAGGTAACGACGTTACGTAACGGTAACGGCCGCTTTTTAAAACTATGTTTCTCCGTTTGCGTCTGAATCTTCTACCTTAGTTTCTACCAATGGAGGTTGTGGTTCTTTATGCGGTAATACAAATTTCCTAAGAAACGAAGTCATGGGCACGTTGGTTTAGGAGCGACTAATCTAAGAGCACTCATCCATAAACCGGTTATTAGTACAAATAACATAAAAAAATGTTTTCTCTTTCGTCACTTGTCTCCTTCCTTTATTAAGTATTGGGCTAAGGTCGGCCCCTCCTATTAGCTATGAACTTGTTCTTTTCATGCCCCTTCTTAATTGATTGATAATTGAGACAGGTGATCCAATGTTTGAAGTAGGAATCCATTTGATTCTATCATACATATTGGGATCAGGTCATACTTAAAAAGTACTGGGTATCCCTTATGCACCTGCTTTTGGGCAACATTCTCAACAACTAGGAGATCAATTCAAGGAACATGGGGACTAATTGATGTACCGAGCCCCCCAATATCTCTCCTTTCTGCGAATTCTTTTTTAAAGAATGGAATACATGATAAGGAAGAATGGAATACATGATAAGAGGCGTTTTATCTCTATAAGAATGGTGCATTTCGAGGAGTGAAGTGGGAGAAAAATGATGTCATGATTGGGGTTTTGAATAAGACGACCCGAGAAGCAAGCTATTACAGCGAGCGATGGAGCAGTAGGGAGCCAATGAGCAAGGCAATAGATAAGATAGAAGAAGGGGCTAGGTTCCCGATGGAGCGGAGAAAACGGTTAGGATAACGATCTTGAAACGTGGAGCCCAAGAAGGAAATCCAAAAGGAACTCAAGTTTTTGGTGCGATCGCCCTGGAATTGAGACAATTAAATTTTACTAAAATAGTTTCATTGACTCAATAGAGAACCTTTTCTTCTGTATGAATCGATATTCTTACATTCCAATTCTTTCCCGATACCTCCAGAAGAAAATCTCGAAAAAGGATGTTATCCAAACTCATTTCAAGTAATTGTAATAAAACTTGACCTGTTAACCCGTTGGCTTTTTCGGCGATGTGAATGTATATAAGTAATTGTCGTTCTGGACGCGGTAATCGTGGTGGTCGTAATTTTCATGGTAGTTCTCGAGGTGGTGGTTGTGGTGACAGAAAATGTGATAACTGCAGTGGAACTAATCATACTAAATCTTATTATTGGGCTAAGTATGGTAAACCCGATTATGTTAATCAAGTTACTGATCACACATCTCAGCCTCAAATTTCTTCTGCATTTTCCCATATGGTGTTTTTCTCTTTTGATTCTCGTGGTGTTCTCACTACTCAGCTTAGCAAAATTATTTAGACATTTCAGTCTGTTTACCTCCATCCTTCACAGCTACTTTAGCCAATTTAGATAATATAGCATGTGCAGCTCTTAATCTCCTTTATGGGTTCTTGATTCTGGCGCTAGCTTTCACATGTCTAATAATCCATCGCTTTTTTCTCATTAAACTCATATCAAACATTATATCGTTTTAGTTGATGGTTCATCTTGATCTGTGGCTAAGTTTATGTTGGCTATTCACAATTTGAGTCATGTGCCTGTCTTTAATTGTGAGGCTTGTCCATTAGGAAAGCGCTACCATAATTCTTTTCCTACCAGTAATTGTAGTCGTCAATTAGAGTCCTTTGATGTAGTCCATACGGACATTTGGGGTCCTTCTCGAACTCCTAATAATAATGGATATTCTTATTTTGTTATTTTTTGTTCATGACTATTCTCGCATGACTTGGTTGTTTTTGTTGAAAAGTCGATCGGTGTTGCCTTTTATTCTCTCGCTTTTTTGCAATGAAATTTATACCCAATTTGCAAACGTCTTAATGTTATTTGATCTGATAATGTTCTTAAATATTAACAATCTAGTGTTGTTTCTTTTTGTGTTGATGGTAGTATTATTCACCAAATTGCTTATGCTTATACATTTCAACAAAATGGTGTTGTTGAATGCAAACATCGTCACTTGTTAGATGTTGCTCGTGCCTTATTGTTTCACACCACAGTACCAAAACAGTTTTGAGGTGATACTGTTCTTATTGCTTGTTTTCTTATTAATCGCATGCCTTATGTTACTCTCAATGGTCAGTCTTTGTCATGCTCTCAACTCCAAGGCACGTGAACCAACGCCGATAATCCAATAAAGGAAGCCAATTTAAAGAAGACTTTAAACAAACTTAGGCTTTAGGCTCAAAATCTCACAAAAAAAATCCTCGGAGAAATAATTTGAAAAGAGGGGACTAAACCAAATATAGGAGAACACCCGACGCTTTGATTTGAACGCAAAGCTCACCAAAAAGGGGCTTCAAAACAAAGAAGACACATCTGATATAAAAAAAAGAGTCAAAATGAGAAGTGAAAAATGCCTTCATCAGACATATCGCTTGATTGGTCTAAAGACCGATCGATCAGTCTAAAGACCGATCGATCAGTCTTTTGCAGCTCACAGCAATTCCACTCTGCAACAGAGATACCGAGAGGGGTGCTTAACTGCTCGATAAACCGATCGATCAGTTCATCGAGCAATCCAGTCCTGAACCACTTTTTCAAAACTTGTTTTGCAGATTCACCATCTCAACCCCAAACCGTACTCCTAAACATGCATTCTAGGATACCCAGTTCAAGCAATATAACATTGTAAAACATTGAAATCTCCCCAAACATCTCAAAACTTGAAAACCCAACAGATTAAATCAAGGGTTCAAACGAAAACCAAAGGCAAAACCCAAAATAACATCCTGGCATTCTCGCATGCATACAAATCATGAACGTGTGGCCTTAAGGCCTTACAAAACGGGCTCCTCTAACCCTAAGTACATTCATCCAATGTATCAAAAAGAATTACATGTACAATTATGAATTTCCAAAAGATCTCTCTACAATATAAACATGTAATCCATATCCAAAACAACCCAAAATCACCACCACGACCATACTTCTTATTCGGTCACCTTCTTCCCGCTATCACCTGAAATGGGTTATACAACATGAGCTGAGACTCGTAGGAAATAGATTAAACATGATCAAATGCATGACATGCGAGGATGGTTATGCGAGATGTACAAATACGTTTTATCTAAAACCAATTTTGTTTCAACCAAAATTCTCATTCATATAACCGGGTTTTCATTTGTAAAACCATAGTTTGACTTTCTATTACCTTATCATTTTCAACCGTTTCAAGTTGTTACAACTCAATTTCCAAACCATCCCGAAGTGTTCCCAATTCACATTCCAATCATTCCAAGGTTTTCCAATTCCAATTATATTCTAAAATTAATCCACGTCTTTCAAATAAGGTTTGCCAATCCAATTCAATTATTGATTTAATTAAGTACCAAAGCTCGGACGGCGGCTATAGACCAAGGCGTAGTTATCACAACTGGGCCACGCGAGGCTCAATGAATAAATACCGATTCTATAGCCTGACACAGAGAATACACATTTTCGGTTTTCCTTGGAAACATCGATGGGTGGGCCGCCTAGAACACGCTTTTACGGGGATTAACTCGATCGAATGGCCTACCATACATTATGCAAGTTTTTAATCTTTCACCGATGAGCTACTCGAACCCAACTAAATTATTCAATCAAATCACACGGTACCTTAATCAGATCATTTACATTAGAATCAACACAAGTCCAACCGTCAACCCGGTTCCTCTTGTCAAACCCAACACAATTAGGATTTCCAATTCTCAACAACTTCAAATATTTCCATGTTTCGCATATTCGATTTACAATAGTTCAAACCTCTAATCAAACATCTCATGTTGTTCACATTCATCAAACTCATAGGATTTGTTCAAAATCTCCAACCTATTACTCCATAGTTTTCATATATCATCAAAATTTATAAAATTTATATACAATAAATAGGTTAGCACAATCCCCAATTTATCCAAAACTCAATCAATTTCACCATTTTAGTTCACCAACCCCAAAACCCCCAATTTGTTCAAGATTTGATCTAATCCAAATCCTAACTTTTCAATTCACAAATTAAAGGCTTTCCAACAACAATATCATGATAGATTTAACATAAATCATCCCTAAACTCAAGATTCAATATACTTTAACATCAAACCCTAACCTAGGGTTCCAAAAATATAGATTTTTTATATTTTTTTGTAAATACAATAAGGTATATAACCCATATCCATACAATGATCAAAGTTAGTCGTAAATTCTACCTCTTTGATGACAAAAACACAAGAATCAAGCTCGGGCAAGCTCCAAAGATGAAAACCTCTAACCGATGGATGAACACGGAGCTTCCAACGCGTAGATCAACCTTCCAACGAGTACAATCGAGAGGAGAGCAAGAGATGGTCGCTAATGAGGGTGGGGGAGCTCAAGGGTGGGCTTTGAGGGAGTTTCTAGGGTTAGGGTTTGAGTATAGAGAGAGAGAGAGATGAGAGAAATGAGAAGGAATGGCTCCAATCCCACAACTTAAAGTCCTCTTTGTCACAGACCGATCGATCAGTCTCTCGTTGGAAGCACTCCAAAGAAAAGGAATGTGTATGGCTCAAATTTTATTCTAAATACCTCAAAACTTATCCAAACAACTCATAATGATGTTTCTCATGTTTACTAAGCATACAAACGTTATCATCAATTATTATCATGATCAAATTTTGGTTCTTTTACACAATTAAACACTTTTTCATATTCCACCAAACAAGTTCATACATGTTTTAATTACTTATCAAAACAAAAAGGGATCGGGTCTTTACGGTCTCCTTTTTTCTTGTTATATCCGATCTCCTCGCCCTTTCCTCTCACTCAAGTTTTTTGTTATACTGCATTTGTACATGTTCTTGATTCCGGCCGTGATAAATTATCCCCTCGGGTTCAAAAGTCTGTTTTTCTTGGCTACTCTCATATTCAGAAAGGTTATCGTTGTTATCACCCCGAGACCCACCAGTATTTTGTTAGTTTTGATGTCACCTTCTTCAAATCAACATCTTTCTTTGCTTCCTCCAGTTTTCCGTTGTCGTCTGATCTCATATGTTGTCGTGAGGGGGAGTCTACTTCTTCTTCTACTCTACTTTTGCCTGTTTCTATGCCCTCTCCTTCCTCTTTACCTATTTCTCATTTGCAGGTATACTAGCGATCTAGTGCTTGACAAGTTGTCCCTTATGGCCCAGATTCGTCATCTTCTTTAGCTGAGACTCCTACGTCCTTGCCCCCTACATTCGCCTCTTTTGACTTGCCTCTTGCCCTGCGTTGTGGTAAGCATGTCGTACTCAACACCCTATTACTAATTTTCTATCTTATGATCGTCTCTCTCCTTGTCTCTATTCCTTTGCTTTTACCTTGTCGTCTACTTCTGTTTCTTCATCCTATGAACATGCCTTGTCAATGTCTGGATGGAAACATGCTATGAATGAGGAAATGGGGGCTATTCATTAAAATGAGACTTGGGAGCTCACTTTTCTTCCATTGGGGAAGCAGGTTGTGGGTTGTCGTTGGGTATGCACCAAGAAATATCTTCCTGATGGGTTTGATGAGCGCCTTAAGGCTCGATTAGTTGTTTTGTTGATTACTTAGAAATTTTTTCTCTCGTGGCTCGTCTTAACCTCGTTTACATCCTTCTCTCTTTTGTGGTTAGTCGTTCATGTCTTGTATATCAACTTGACATTAAAAATACTTTTTTTTTTCACAGTGCCCTTTAGGAAGAGGTATATATGGACCAACCGCTTGGCTATAGTGTTGCTGGTAGTGCTTATCCTGTGTGTCGTTTTTGTAAGGCCCTTTTATGGTTTAAAACAATCCCTTCATGCCCAGTTTGATTGGTTCAATTTGGTTGTGCATACTTATGGCTTTTAACGTTCTACATCTGAGCACTCTGTATTTACTCATCACTCTTTTGGAGACACTATTGTGTTGATTGTATATGTTGATGATATTTTTCTTTCAGACACTGCTTATGCTGGCATTCTTGTTCTGAAAAACCACCTAGTCACACAATTTCATACTAAGGACGTGCTTTTTTCTATTTTATTGGGATTGAGGTTGCTCGTTCTTCTAAGGGCACTTTTCTTTTTCACCGAAAATATGTGCTAAACCTTCT
Source organism: Heliamphora pulchella (assembly GCA_032270985.1). Taxonomy (NCBI): domain Eukaryota; kingdom Viridiplantae; phylum Streptophyta; class Magnoliopsida; order Ericales; family Sarraceniaceae; genus Heliamphora; species Heliamphora pulchella. The sequence continues at coordinate 24,409 of JAULJZ010203997.1, forward strand.
TTCTGAATATGGTCTTCTTGGTGCTCAGCTCGTTGATATTCCCATGGACTCTACTGTTAAGCTTGATGCTAAACAGGGCGATATTTTTGATGATACTAGTCAATATCGGCGCCTTGTTGGTAAATTAATCTATCTCACCGTTACTCGCTAGGACATCACTTATGCTGTTGGTGTTATAAGTCAGTTTATGCATGCTTCTCGTCAACCACATTTTGAAGCTATTTGTCGTATCTTACGCTATTTGAAGAGTGCCCCATGCCGTAGCTTGCTTTATCAACCATTTGATTCTTTGACAATCATTGGGTTTAGTGATGTTGATTGAGCCGGTAGTCGCTCTGATAGGCAATCTACGTCTAGCTATTGTACCCTTGTTGGTGGCAATTTGGTTACTTGGCGCAATAAGAAACAAAGTGTGGTGGCTCGTTCTAGTGCTGAGACCGAATATCGGGTCATGGCTCACACCGCTTCTAAAATGTGGGTTCGTTCTCTTCTTCGAAATTTTGGCATTTCTACTCAACCTCCTATGTTAATGTTTTGTGACAATCAAGTCGCTATTTTTATTACTAATAATCCGGTGTTCCATGAGCGCACTAAGCATATTGAAGTTGACTATCACTTCAGTCGGGATTTATTATTGCATAAACAGATTGCCATTTCTTATATCCGATTGAAAGACCAATTGAGTAATATTCTTATGAAACCGCTACTGCGTTCTACATTTCATTGCTTGCTTATCAAGCTGGGCAAGTTTGATATTTTACTCCAACTTGAGGGAGGAGTGTTAAGAGTGATTCTTTTCTATTTGTTTTATTTTCTTAATGGCATTGTTGTACTTATTTTTGACTGACCTAATAATATATAAGTATGTGTGGGTGAAAGAGGCTAATTAATTTCTCCTGAACTCTTTTTTTTCATCTCTTTTCTTCTTTTCTATCTCTTCTTCTTCCTTCTTCAAACTCTAAGTCCATATTCTACTTCTATTCAAAATAATGGATTAAGCGTGTATAGGTGCATATATGCACACATATGTATCCATATGTGTACCATTGTGTTAATTTTTTGGATTGTGATCTTTTTGTATCTTTCCTATTTATGAAGTGTTATCAGAGAGAGTGTTTTGTGGTTTGGGATTTGACAAGAGAGAGAGAAGAGGAGGGAGGTGGTGCCCATGGTGGTGTGGTTGGCTCGATTGGCGGAGGAGAGGAGAGGAGGAAGACACGGATAAAAGTGGAATTCTAACAATAATTTTATTGTTTTATTTTATTTCTATTATTTTGTAAATATAAATGAGAGGATAGTAATATATTAAAAAGGCGTAAAATTGGAAGCAAATATGAGATATTTAGTGATCTCAACAAATTCTTTTTTCTTTCGTAGTGGTCAACTGACGGGAGGATTTATGTGAAATATAAATATACACCAGAAGGGATGTCAGTGTAATTTCTGAAACCTGAGGGGAGCCGTTAGTATTTTCAATTAACCAGAAGGGAGGTTAATGTAATTACCTCTTAGTTTTAATAATTTATATATTGGATCTTTTGAGGAAAAAAGAAAAGTTTGCATCCAGTATGGATTTGGTGTCAATTCTTTATACATTGCATGTGAGAGAAAGAAAGAATTCCAGAGAAATATCTTCTTTCTCCTTCTTGTTAAAAGATACAGTACTTCCTTTTTTGATGCCACAAGAATGCTAATTTGATGAGATGGCCTTTGACTGGCGAATTTTCCTTTGGGACTTCAATCACCCATAATGGTTTTTAGTGGCAGGTTTTGGATTGTTAGGTGTTGTTTTTTAACTTACGAGTGCATTTTCTTTCTTTCTTTCTTTCTTTCTTTCTCTGTCTAATTATTTTTCGTCCTCTTTGGTTGCCTGTTTTGTTTTGTGGGTAGACCACGCCCCCCCTTTATTAATAACCATGGAAAATAGATTGAGACACTTGGACTAATTTACTTTTTTGGTAAGCACTTGACTTATTTATGGTTAGATAAATTACATATGAAAAGAAGTAATGATACCGGTTGTGGGTTGTGAGTCGAGCTTCTGATTCTGTGTCTAGTTTTTGTTGATCTTGTCACTTTTCCTCTTTCTTGTCGGTGGAGCTCCACCTTGCCTTTGTATTGGTTAGCATGGAAAATAGTTCAAATCCTTTCTTTGGGTTGGGTTGTTTACTGTTTAAAACTTCAGATTATATATGAGAAAGTAATGGTTCCAGATGAAATTAATGATATTACCTTTCTAAATATTATTCTGGTGCAAGATGCAAATAGTATAAGGGGGTGTGTTGAAGTATCAATTGAATCCATTTGGAAATTGAAGTCATACTTTTGGATTGGAAAACCTGTGAATACAGATAAGACACTGGGAACCCAATGTTTCAAGACTTATCTTTTAATGGTTCTTGGTCAATCTTCTTCAACTATTGAGTATGCACATGTTTACATTCTTTTAGTGCATCAACTCAAACATTTGCACTGGCATGGGTATCATTGATAGGATAACATCAGTCTCTATTTCATAGTTTTCAAGGAGTTAATGAAATGAACAAAATAAATAAATTGGTCTACTCTGTGTGTGTGTGTGCGTGTGTGTGTTTGTGTGTGTGTGGAGAGAGAGAGAGAGAGAGAACATCTTGCCAATTGTTGGATCAATAGGGCTAGTTTTTCTCCGACCTTTAAGTCAAGTACTGGATGCATTGGCTAAAGGATGCAGTTGATGCAGTTATTTATTAAATATCTCTTCAAGACTCTTAAATGATCTTCCTCCAAGGTTGTGAATGCAGTAAACTCAGCTTTTTATTCTTCACTCATTTTTTGTCCCTTTTGAGGTGTCGTAGGGTGTTGTTTCCTGAATTGGAAAATGTCTTGATTATTTTAAATTTCCATTGTTTATAGAGGCTAGTTTGGCATAATTGTAGGTAGGTTAGAAGCAATGCTGCTTGAAGCGAAGGGATCCTGGGCAGAGGCAGAAAAAGCTTACTCAAGCCTTTTGGAGGATAATCCATTTGATCAAGTAAGTTATTCTACAGGCTTTTCACAAAATGACATTCATTTTTATTAGAGCGGTTCAACTTCTTCTGTTTGCTAGAAAGACAACAGTGTTCTTGCTGGTGGAAATAGAAAAACTAAATATCTATCTTACATCTCAACTCTTTTTCATTCTTCCAATTCAGGTAATTCATAAGAGGAAGGCAGCTATGGCAAAGGCACAAGGCAATCTTTCTGGGGCTATTGAATTGCTAAATAACTATCTTGAAATGTGAGGAAGATCTGAAAAGCATGTGTTTTCAATTTTAAGAATGTTCTGAATTATATGGTTGATGATTAGATTTATTTATTTATTTTTTCAGATTTATGGCAGATCATGATGCCTGGAGAGAACTTGCTGAAATATATGTTTCTCTACAAATGTAAAATACACAGTTTACCTTTCCTTGAAGGAAAATAAGTAATCAAATATTTCTCAACTGTTAGTTTTTATAGTTTTATCTTGATGAATGTGTCTCCTTTTTCCTTTTTGTTTTGAGTTTTAATTAGGTACAAGCAAGCTGCTTTCTGCTATGAAGAGCTAATATTATCTCAACCAACAAATCCACTATATCACCTATCCTATGCCGATGTAAGTGGCATTTATTTCTGTGTCTTCTAATTTTGTTTTTGCAATATTGAATTTCATATGTTTGCTGGGAAAAGTGAATTCATATAGGGATATACGTCATGGGTAAGGAATTGCCTTATTGGTTTTCTTCTCTGAGGGGTAAAAGCACAAAACACTATCTAATACAAGTCCTAGTGAGAACTTTTCCTGGGGCATCGTTTTACTAGAATTAACTCCTTTTTGGATTGTCATTGGACTCGATCTTGCCGATCCCTGTTCAAAACTTTTGAAACAATTAAGAGTCTATTCTAAGGAAAACTTACCAGTGGCCCTCGTGTAGTAAGAGTTGATCTGGCACATTTGTAGAAATCGTTGGAAGAGGCCGCCAACCATTAGCATCTGCTTCCATTATTTTGTGGGCTGGACTTTTGGATTCTGATCCAAAAGCTCAAGGTTTTGTTGGTTGTCTCAAAATCAGAAGAGATATATGGGTACATCTGTTTATTCATAGCAATAATGCAATAACTATTACTGTATGAGGGGTGGTTCTGTTTTGAGTTCTGATTTAACAGTGTCATTGTAAATGATAATTTAATCCAATCTTGCCACAAAATGCTAATACACTAGCAATATGGCACCTGTATTCGATACTCTAAATCCACTCATTAGGGAATACTGGCCAAATTAGCCTTTCTGCCTCTTTTTTTCATAGCAGAGCCGCCGTTCACATTTTCGGCTTGAAGTCCTGTATCTCCACCCACAATTTTGAAGCTCCGGCTTGACCGCCTGCTTACTCAAAACAGGGCCTTTCTGGACTCAGCCTCCATCCACCTAGCTATGAACTTTGGTATTTGTGAGTTAGCAACCCTTCAGAAAGGGCCTTCTCTCTGACCGAGGACTACTGTCAGGTGGTCCCATGGAGCTTTTCGACAAGGGTAACATAGTGCGCAAGCACAGTAATGAACCACTTTTTTTGTTCTAGGAGACTGGATTTTAGTGATCTAGACTATTTGTAAAGGATATCTCCTTTTTCAAACTTCTGTGAGGAAACATTGGAAATGAGGAATTGAAAGCAAATGAAAACTGTTTCTGTTCAAGGAAAAGGCTTTAGGACCTTTAGGTCCTTGTGGCCATGGTAGCAAGACAATAGCCAAATAGGACAAGTACTGCGTGCTGACTGGTTTGTCGGAAGTGTTGTGAATGCTACATGAAGAACTTAAAGCCAAATAATGAACAAAATGTTTTCTTGCTTGTTGGATTCCCATATAGCAAGCATAAATGTATATTGAAGACTTAATGTTATAAAGAATGTTTTGTTGATTTTTTAAAATTGATTAAGATTTAAGACCTTACCTATAAGCCTTCCACCATTATACATTATACTACTGTTCATGCTAGTGATCTCAAGCCTTAATAGAGGGTAGCGTTCGGCAGCTAACAGTCTTGGTGCAGACTAAGGATTCATGTAGCCGGCTTCAGTTTGGGAACAACTTTGTTGAGGTAGCAACTTACTATATGACTAGTCCCATTTCAAGCACCACATCAATTCATGATGCAAGGAACATTGATCCATATATTTGGAAAGGGATCAGAGTACACAGAGCCGCACTATCCCTAAACTAATGTAGCTTATGGGTTATTTGACAGTACCATTAAGTTCTTAAACCTAAAATTCTCTATGAATATTGCATTGCTTGAAACATATGTGCGTGTGTATCTACGTGTATGTTTGACAATCAATTTGACAATCAACTAGCGAATAGAGATGGAAACATACTTAGGTTTTGGATTAAGTTGGAGGCCTTTGACTAATAATTGAATGTTGAATGAGTAACACTTCCTGTAAATGATGTTTTGAATTTTAGTATTAATGAAGCAGTTTGCCCTCAAACTTTGATTTTTTAAGATATAGCTCTTAAAGATATAGGCATATGCTATGGCTCTTTGATTTTGGGAATCTCTCTCTCTTTGTATTGATCCATTTATGGAGGGTTTTTGTTGTTTCCTTCCTGCTGTTTTTTTTTATAAGGTACAAATATATGTATTTAAGTATAGAATTCATCTAACGTCCATTTCATAGAACATGGTAAAATATTCATATTTCTTAATATTCTTTTTATTTTTAGGATAAAATTGTGTTTACAAGGTGAAATAGAAGATTTCATGCATAAAACCGGAGTTTTAATCATAGTTATATGGTGAACTCAAGTTTGTAGACATTGGTGAACTCAAGTTTGTAGACATTGGTGAACTCGAGTTTGTAGACATACTTACTGTAGAATGTCCAATTACCCATATCCTACACATATCCTACATCATTACCCAAGTGTCATGACATGTTTAGCAGAATCCATATGATATACCGCATGCCAAAACATGTTCACGTCCAGAACACCTGGCTTGTTTCCTATTTTTTGAAAGTTTGTTAAGATAAATTGTTGGTTTCATCTACCCAAGAAAAATTACTCTTTGTGGCCTTTTTGTTGATGGGGGATTGTAGAAGCCATAACATTCTAAACATCTCCAAAGATTATATCCTTGTAAGCTGTAGATTATCTCCTGCTGAAGTAAATAATACTATCCTGACTGGGCTGGATCCAACATGTAGGAAGGACTGGTGTTTTCATGTGGCATCCCCTAGCTATATATCTTCCAAAAGCTGAATATCCACTAGGGTAACCAGATTAAAGAAGTGAGTCATACGTTTGGGTAAATTGAGGTTTGTCTGAGATCTAGTATTGGGGTTACAATGTCATGGCTCAATTTTATCGGGGGCTTATGTAATTGTTCTGCTAACTTATTTAATATAATACGTTAAACCTTATAGATCCCCAACAAACACCATCCTGTTATCCCAAGGGATAGATGAGTTGGTAAAGGGATCACACCTAAGGAAGTGGGGTTTTTGATTCAACTCTTCTTAACTTCTTGGGGTCACTGATTAACATGGCTCTCATGGGTTTTGTCTTTGTCTGGTCTATGCGTGTGATAAGGTGTACATAGATCTAGGGTTTTCCACTAGGGATTCTTCATCATTAGAAAAGAAAAAACAAACACCATCCGCACCTTCTCTAGCACATAAAAACACCTCCTTACGACACTGAAAACTCCGACTACGACACGCTGCAACTCCTGTACAACCCCTTCGGCCTTGCACCGTCAACTCCCATTTGTCTGACGCAATGGTTGAACTTTCGCTCCCTTCTCCACAGGAACCTCAACCCCCAAAACTCCTAAACACATCGACGATTGATATTGTGTGTCAGTGACAGGATGATGCACCCACCCCTCATCCTGTCACTTGTATACATGGCTACTCCCTTGGAACAAAATCCCTTTTTAACACCCTCCCCCTCCCCCTCCCCCTCCCCCCCAAAAAAAATGCCAATTACAATCATCAGAGCACAACCCCATATTCCACACACGGCCCCCATATTCTACAACAAAACCCACATCCGCAAAACTCCCAAACCTAGCGGCTACTCCGTTGGAACAAAACCCCCCAAATCAACTCCCTCTGCCTCCAATGGCTACTCCCTAGGAACGAAACCCCAAACTCAACAACTGAATCCCGTACACAACAACCAGGCATAGCATAACCCCTGATGACCGATAGGGAAACCTTGATTAAGCATCTGAAATCAAGGATGAGAAATAGAGACTGCGAACCAGATAAGCTAACAATCGATAGGGAAAGCTCGATTAAGCATCAGAAATCAAAGATGATAAATGGAGACTGAGAACCAGATAAGCTAACTATGATGGAGAATTCAAAGGACGACATTGAAAACCTGTGTACATCATAGGAATGGGGAAAAAAAACTTAAAGCAATGCAGCAGTCAAAGAAGAAACAAGAAAAGAAAGAGAATGGAGATTGAATAAGAAGCAAAAAAAACTGACTGTGTTCTGGTGGATGGCGACATCAAGCTTGCTGCCTGCTGGCGAAGCAAAAACGAAGGTGGAGGTTCTTTCTCTTTTTTCTCACATGGATAAACTATGACTACCACAATTATTACTTATTTATCTATCAACATTTCGAGGCGCATCTTTTGACTTGTAAATTAATATTTAGTCCAAAAGCTGTCTAGAGCTCAATCTCCTAGGGCATCTAGTTTTTCAGGTCAACAGTGAGGGGAACACCACAATTGTTATTTACTGTTTAACTCCACCTATCTTTTGAGGGGCATCTAGTTGATAGCAAAGCTGAAAGCATTATTGCTATATTGTCAAAGTTTGTCAAAACTTAAACATTAATGAAAGAATATATATATATATATATATAATGAAGAAAATTATAGAAAACCCTAATAATGGTAATAATACTAAATTACCCTTTATCGGGGTTTTAAATCGCGGTATCGGTCGGAGTAACAGTCACGGTCGCGTGTAACAAGTATCGGAAGAATCGGTCAGTCTGTAATAGGAATTGGCAACTGCGCTCGTAATTTTTTATCCAATAGTAGTAAATGATGTAAACTCATTAATAAGTATATTATAGACTTATTTGTTACAAATTGAACATTTATAAGTGTTTTTAATTAACATTTTGACACCTAACTTTGAAGACAAAAATAGAGCTCTAAAGAGGAAAGCAAAGCCAAATAGTTGGGTTGTCTCGAGTCACGTATTGGGAGTATCAACCGATACGGCATTGATACGCGATAAATATCGACCGTATCAGTTGATACTATAGGAATTTTCTATAACTCCAATATTATAGTGCGTATCCGAGTCGGAGGCTTAAGATACCGTTATGTAATGGCCAATATGTAATGGTATCGGCGATATTTAAAACCGTGCCCTTTAGCTATATGTAAAATAGTTCAAAAAATAATAACACATTTTCACCTCGCCCCCTGCGCGTGCAAACTCATGATGCGAGCTCAGAGAGCAACGGGAGTTTGTCTAACAAAAATCGAAAACGAGCAACAATGTGAGTCTTCATGAAGAAATCAGCAAGCTACAAAGAGGAAGAGACGAATGTGATGCTAATGGTTCCTAATTGAATGTGTTGATGGAAAAAGTGATAACCAATTTCAATATACTTGGTAAGCTCATGAAACCAAGAATTATGCGCAATTTGGATGGCGTTCTTATTGTCACAATAAATGGACGTAGGGGAATCGGAAGAGATACCCAAATCAAACAGAAGCTATTGGAGCCAAACAATCTCAGCAGTAGCATGGGCCATAGCACGATATTCTTCCTCAATAATGGAACGGGCAATCACATGCTATTTCTTACTATTCCAAGAAACAAGAGAGTCACCGAGAAAAATGCAAAAGCCGGTAGTAGACTTACGATTAGAGACATCACTAGCCTAGTCAGCATCAACATATGCCTGAAGAGTTAATGTGGAGGTAGAGGATAACAACAAACTGTGAAAAATAGTATGCTAGATATAACGAATAATACAGAGCAAAGCAGTCCAATAGGTGGAGTGAGAAGCATAGACAAATTAGCTCATGACATATACAACATAGGTTATATCTGGTCTGGTCACAGTGTGATAGACCAAACACCCAACTAGCTCCTGATAAATAAAAGAATCTTCAAGAGGGACACCATCAGAAGAAGAGAATTTTGCATGAAGTTCAATGGAAGTATCAACAATCTTATCACGGTTAAGCGGGCACGGTGAACAATCTCATGAGCATACTTACCTGGGATAGATGATAACCCTTAGGTGAATAAGCTACCTTGATATTGAGAAAATACTGAAGGAGAACCAAATCTTTTATCTCAAATTCTTGAAACAAATGTTGCATGACCTCAAATATAGTGACCGAATCAAAACCAGTGATGATTATGTCATCCACATATAACAGTAAAATAGCTATACTAGCAGATGTATATCGGATGAAAAGAGCAGAGTAACATGAGCTAGAATAAAATCCATTCTGTGTGACGGTGGATTGGAAACGGTCATACCAAGCACCTGAGGATTGCTCGAGACCATAAAGAGCACAACGGAAATGACATACCATACTCGGAGGTTGAGGAAGACCCGGAGGAGGGCACATATAAACTTTCTCATGGAGATATCCATTGAGAAAGGCATTCTTGATATCAAGTTGAAAGAGAGACCAGTGACGAACTGTAGCAACAGAGATGAGGGTACGAACAGTGGTGATTTTAGCAACGGGAACAAAGGTCTTCTCATAATAAACGCCGTATTCCTAAGAAAAACCCTTAGCAACCAGACGAGCTTTATAGCGCTCTAAAGAGCCATCAGAGTGAGTTTTAATTTTATACACCCACTTGCATCCAATGAGAATTTTACCTATAGGAAGAGTGACAAAATCCCAAGTACCAGTTTTCTAAAGAGCAGATAATTTGCCAGGCATTGCATTAACCTAATTTGGATCAGTACATGCTTCTTTATAAGAAATATGAATTGAAGTAAAAAAAGGCACGATATGAAGCAAAGAAACAAGTATTCGAGAAACCAAGTCTTATTGGTGGGGTACAGGTACGGACGGGATAGTGACGGTTAGGGGGAGCAGGAGCCTTAAGATCCACGAGCAGAAAAAGCAGGGTCGAAGCTGGTGGATACACGTGGAGGAGGAGCAACAGGATGACAAGAGTAAACCATCGGGAGAGAGGAAGGCTGAGAATGATGAGAGGGCGGTGGAAGAGCATGGACATCCATGGTAGACATAAGCAGGGTCGAAGCTGGTGGATACACGTGGAGGAGGAGCAACAGGATGACGGGAGTAAACCATCGGGAGAGATGAAGGCTGAGAATGATGAGAGGGCGGTGGAAGAGCATGGACATCCATGGTAGACATAAACTTCTCAGAGGGGACATCGAGGAGAAAAGGATCAATATGAAATAAGTCGTCTTTGGAGATAGGACCATATTTGGGAGAAAGATTAAAGTAGGCAAGATGCTTAAGAAATACAGCATGACACGAGACATAGACGTCGAGAAACTAAGTTATAACAACGATAACCTTTTTATTGGAGGCCATACCCTAAGAAGACACGGAGAGCAGAGCGAGCACTGAGTTTGATTCGTTCTCGTTTAAGGAGAAGAACGAAACAAACGAAACCAAATACACGAAGTTTGGAGTAATTGGGAGCATGTCTAAAAAGCTTTTCAAAAGGGAAGAACCCAAAAAGGAGAGGGAATGGCATATGATTGAGAAGATACACAGCCCTAAGAACAGTTTCTCCCCAGAAGACAGCAAGGACAGAAGATGATAGAAAAAGGGATCAAGCTGTGTCAAGAATATGCCGATGTTTCCTCTTAGCTTGACCATTTTGAGCTGGAGTATCGGAACAGGAGGACTGATGAATAGTACTAAAGGAAGCTAAAAAATTTATAAATTTAGTGACAACATATTCCCCATCCAAATCTAAACGTAGAATCTTTATCGTGTTAGAAAAACTGTGTGAACCATAGAGTGAAAATTACGATAAATGAGAGAAAAATCAGACTTGTGAGACATAAGGTACGCCTAATAGAATCGACTATAGTCATCAATAAAGGATACATAATAGACGGAGCCATCCTTGGTGGCAAGGGGAGAAAGACCCCAAACATCAGTATGGACAATTGAGAAAGGAGAGGTAGAAATATATGTACTTTTATTAAAAGTTAAAACTGACATTTTTGCAAGTTTATAACCAGTGCACTCAAAAATATCATTTACAGACACTTTTCCTAAACTGTCAAACTGAATCAAAATTTTAAACGATCACTCGACAAATAACCTAAGTGAGAATGCTAAAGGTTTTGAAGAATGTTGGTGTAAAGAAAAGGCATACATGACAGTGTTGGACACCATCGGAATATGCAAGCTCTCCATAATGTAAATATCACAAGTTCTACACCCGATCCCAATCTATAGCTATGACTTCTGGTCCTAAATAACACAACTAGTAGAAGAAAAAACGACATCAAAACTAGAATCAGAAAACTGACTAACAGACAGTAGACTAACAAACTGCTGTGGTATATAAAAAGCATTAGGAATTGACAAAGTGTACGAAGTAGAGGGGATAATCGAGCCAATGGAAACATGCATGAAGGAGCCATCGATAATGCAAATAGTGATATGAGATGAAAGGGGAAACTCAATTGCAAAGATAAGATAGATTTGACGTCATATGATGGGAAGAACCAAAATCAAATATCTAAGTCGATGGTGAAATACCTAAAAGGTAAGAATTATGATAACCTAAGTGAGAGCCTAAGAGGTAGTCATATAAGCATGTAACTGATTTTCGGGAGATGCAAGCATAGCTTGAAATTAACAAAACTGATCAAGCAAAGCCTGGGATGGAGGGAAATAGATCCAGTGGATGCAGGTGTGACAAGAGCGGCAGGGGGCGATAAACTAGCGCAGAGGTACGTGAAGATGCTTGAGAGGAAGAATGGTCTTCTTTGCTAACTTGGGGCATGCAGACTTTCAATTGCCCTTCTGATGACAGAAGCTACACTCGTTCATAGCAACACGTGATTTTGGCTTGCCCGCGACCTGAAGCAGATGAGTAGTAGTTGGCAGCAATGAAGGGCGAGAATGAACACCGCCTAATGAGGACGTGGCGACGAAGACTGATTGAGAGGGAATGGCCATGTGAGCAACTTTCAACCATGTTTCTTCTATAATGAGCTCGCGAACAGCCCCATCAACGAAGCGCAATGGGGAACGATGAAAAATGGCACCACAAAGTGCCTCAAATTGATCATGGAGTGCCAGAAGAAACTGTACCAGCCTCAGCTTTTTCTGATACTGAATATAACTATTGAGGAGCTACAAGTCGGAGGGTTCCATAAGTGTCAATTGATCTTAATAGCTTGTCATCTCATTGTAGGATTTCTGGGTGGATTTGTCATTCTGCTTGGCACTTCAAATAATAATCTCTAATTCATAGTGTTTGGCAAAATTAGAGGTAAGATACATATTCTTGAGATATTCCCACACTTGTTTGACGGTCGTATATTTGGAGAAACTCATGCTAATACTTGGCTCCACAGAGTTATGAAACCGAGTAAGGACATGTGCATTCTCCATCTCTCAAACAGCAATAAATGAATCATACCTTTCAACCTTAGGGTTTGTAGGTTGGATGGTTAAGCCGGTTAAATATCCCCATTGGCCCTATCCAAGAAGGATTTTTTTCATAATATTTGACCAATATGAGTAGTTGGATCCATTCAACCAGATGCTAATAGTCTACAATTTGTTTTCTAACATGGCAAAGGAGATGGCAAAAAAATAATGCAGATCTGATGAACAAATCTAATCTGGGGCAAACAGATCCTTCCAAGCACAACGAACTCAATCAACAGAAGACAAAGTAGTCAACATATGGGAAAAGAGCCAGATCTGGCTCTGGTGAGGGCACAGAAGCTTTGTTGGAGATAAGGAAGCTCCATCGAGGGTCACTGAGGCTGCGTCGGAAACAAAGCTCCGGCGAGGGTCGCAGAGGCTTCGTCGAAGATCGGCAGACCTTCGTTAGGGGTTTTTAGTGGTCGTTGGACCTAGAGGAAGGGTCGGCGACGGTTGTTGATGATGCTGGACCAAGGAAAAAGATCAGTGGCTAGGATTTGCAAGGTTCGCGAAGTTCACAAACGAAAGAGAAGACGGAATATAGGTGTGGCGTGGATCATCGAACCTCAGGAAACGTTCGTTGGTGGTTGGCGGTGGAAAATAAGGGCTCGACGAGGGTCGACAGCGGCAAACAAGGTTTCGGCAAGGTCGTCGGTGGTAGATCTAGTTCCAACGAGGGTCATCAATGCAAGAAGGGAGAGATGTCGAACTTATTGTTTGGTGCGTCGTACCAGATCTGCGATTGGTGCTTAGGATTGCATAGACATGGACGATGGCTAGGGTTTAAAAAGCATGCTCTGATATCATGATAGCAAATATGAAAATATTATTACTATATTATCAAAGCTTAAATACTAATGAAGGAATACATCATATATATATAAGGAGAGGAAATCATAAAAAAACCCTAATAATGATAATAATCATAAACTAGGGAATCATAAAAAGCCCTAATAATAGTAATAATACTAAATGTACGTAAAATACCCCAAAAAATAATGACACATTCTCACACTAGTGACTAAGCCCCTGTTTGGCATCTCTTAAAAGCTAGCTTTATTGCAAAAAGCCATCCTTTAAGCTGTAGTGTTTGGCATCTTTAAAAAGTCACTATTTTTTTTTTCAAGAAAAAAAGCCTATACACATCCTAAAAACACAACTTTTTTTGGAGTAAAATGACTATAATATCCTCGATTAAAAAAGAAAACTAGCCTCACAAAAACAAAAAATGTCATACCAATATCTCAATCACTACTTAAAAGCAAAAAATAAGGATATATTAGATATTTTAATAAAAAACATAAAAGCCACTATAAAAAAATTATTCCAAATAATTTTTTTTTTCTTTTTTTTCTAAAAATGCTAAACTTCTTTAAAGCTAAGCTTTTTAGACATCTCAAACAGGGCCTAAACCTTCCAGGAGCTTAAAAGCTTTAGCATTCAACAAAAACTCCTCTTATGAAGAGATACGGTGAAATTACAAAAGACCATGAAGTAATACCCACTGGAAGAATATGCTGTGCGTTCAACTTATGTAGCCCATCTTCTCTCTCTTAATAAGGTAGCTGTGTTTGTCCTCCCAGAAACAGGACCACACCAAAAGCTAAATCTTTTCACATGGAAATTACTTTCTAATTCCAATAAATATTCCATGCAATAAAAAAATACGATAGAGTGTTTCACAGGTCCTTCAACAATGCAGAGGTAGGTGCTCTCTACATAGGTTAGCTTCTAGCTTGTACTCAAAATTGTGAATTCCTGCTTCCTTGTAATTTACTGCCTCAAATGAATTGCAAACAGAAGGCTGTGACCACCAGATAGTAATTTGAATTGGATGCTCTTTACCGAGCATATATTGTCGGGAAAATGCGTGGACTGGAAAACCTCAATGTGAGCTGCCTCCTAAAATGCATTGACTGGAAAACCTCACCCTACACTGCCTCTTCCTTGCCTGGTTAAAAATCTTTCTGATTCGGTTCCGTAGAATACCTAGTGCCAATTCCAATACAGAGTAATGAAAAACCCTTAAGACTAAGCTTTTGCTGGTTTTGGAATTTGTTATCAGGAAGCTTTTTCCATGTGTTTTAAGTGACAAGCTTGAAGAAATAATTAGTAATTGGATATAAATTGAGATATTAGAATCCGACACCTCCATCAAACTGCCGTTTGGCATTTCCTACCTGTCTGAACCTAAATCTTTTTTGGGATTGGTTGGGGCTTGGGGACAGGCCCATCAAAACTTTCCGAACCTGGCATACAATGTTAAAGCTCAAATGAATACAATTGCAAATCAAATTGGTGCCAGGTGTGACTACATGCCCCCTCCCAGATCTACATTCTACGCACTACGTAGAGCTCTCCTATTTATATTGAGAGTATTGACAATCTCCGTTGCAGATACAATCCTCTAAACTTGCGATCAGATTGTGCAGGCTTAGCCATGCTGAAAATTCTTTTACTGCATCTTATTATTCATGTTATCATGAAGAAAACTATTATGGGTATATACGAATTAAACCGTTAGAACTCTTTTTGGGTAAAATGTAATGGTAATGCCATTTAGTTCTAATAGTTGGCTGTTATTGCGCATTCTATTCAAGTATTAACAATTTCGATTCACCTGAATCTTTTTGCTTTCTTTGTTTCAAACAGGTGCTTTACACACTTGGTGGACTGGAAAACCTTCAAACCGCTAAGAAGTATTATGCATCTGTTATAGACTTGACTGGTGGCAAGAACACCCGAGCACTTTTTTCTATTTGCTTGGTGAGATCTCTCTCTCTCTCTCTCTCTCTCTCTCTCTCTGTGGTGGTGGTTTGAGATCCTCCTTAGTGGGTTCTAGTTTTTATATATATATATATAATAAATTTTTTTATAAGAAGGCATTAAAGGAATGCCACCAGTATTCAAGGAGAGAAAGACCCTAAACAGAAAGGGGTAGAGACAACTAAACTCCCTCAAAAGATCTTCTATTTTGCTTCTCCTGGGTGGATTCTATTGATTTATAAAATTATATCACCCTCTTTTTGCATGGTTAGCAACTTAATTGTATGGCTGAAAGAAAATCTTATTCCTGTTATTTAGTGTACATCTGCCATCGGACAGCTGACAAAAGGGCGTAACAAGGAGGAAAAAGAGAGCTCGGAGTTGCAATCTCTGGCGGCTACAGCCCTGGAGAACGCCTACAAGAAAACAGCTCCCGGCAAGCTTTCTTTGCTCAGTTCAACCTTGAGAAGCTTAAAACTCTCGTGATAACTAATTTCTTGCTTCCCTATTATTTAACAATTTCTGATTTTTGTCAAATTGGAACTCCTCTTTTGTGTACTTTCCAGTTTCTAATAGGAGGGTGTGATGTATTTCTTTGAATTGACGATAATAAACTTATGGTTTAGGTTTTTGCCTCCTGCAAACTCCTGATATTCTTTGCATATTGATACAGATTGAACTTCCATCTCTCAATAGCCACATGTTTCTGACTTTCTGTGGACTTCGCCCACGATTAATAATTGGGTATGAAAAAAAAAAACAGTTTTGATGTGCAACAATTATATGGATAACACAACCACATAAACCAACCAATAAACAGATGAGACATGAGATTTTTACGTGAAAAAATCCCAATAAGGGTAAAAACTACGGGACGACTCCTAGTTCAAAAAAATAAGCACTATATATGAGTTTGGTTACAAGAAAAGCCTTACAACACCAATCGAATTCTCAACCTAAGGCTACCCGTCTCCTTGCCGAATCTTCGTGAGCTAATCCTGTGTTTGTTTGCCGTAGAAATCTTCTTACGAACTTTACCACTTAGCACTCTTCTCAAGTACTGGTTGCAACAATGATGAAGATGGCAAATTGACGGTGCTCTTCGAACGTATTAAATTCACATGAAGTCGTCAATTCTAATTTATGAGAACTCCCCTCAATTATACAGACGCATCCTCTCAAAGAAAAACAAAGTAAAACTCTCGCTCAGACCCTGTTTCCTAAACTGAAAACATATATCTAACTCAAAAGTTGCTAACTCTACTTTACATATAATAAAGTCTGGAGATAGACCGCTCAAGCGGTCTTTAGACCGATCAAGCAATCAAGCTATTCATACTTAAAAAACTTTGTTGCAGAATGTCAAGACTTGGGAAGCTCTGAATTCGTCTTTCTGATCTCAATTCTACACAAATACTTTCACAGAAGAACAAGCATCATATCGAGAGATTATTATTAAATAAAATAAAGACAATAATTGTGTCACAGACTTACAAGTGGAGGAAAAAACTTGGACAAAAAAGTCCTAACAGGGTAAATTACATCTAGACCTATGGTATTCATTTGAAATAACACTCTTTTCTTCCTTAATCTCTAAAATACCAGTCTTTTCCATTAATCTGCGAAATACCACTGACATCCTTTTAAGTTACGAAAAATTGGTGAATAGTTCAATTTATAGACCGCTTACTATTTGTCATCTAGTATGAGATTTTTTAACGAGCAAGATTCATCATCATAAAAGTTTTATCGCCCAAGATCTTTTTAGGACAAAAATACTTTAGAATAAATAAATTTATCTGTGTTTTTTTTAAAACATATATAAAGAACACAGATAAAATTTATCTGTGTTTTTTTAAAACATATATAAAGAACACAGATAAATTTATCTGTCTTATTGAAAGCACATATAAAAAAATATAAATAAATTTATCTGTGTCTTTTTAAAATATGTATAAATAAAACAGATAAATTTATTTATTTTGCATTATCTGTGTTATATGCAAACAGATAAATCTATCTGTTAGGCATAAATAAACAGACAGATAAATCTATCTGTTTGCATATTAAACAGATAAATATCAAACAGATAAATTTATCTGTCTGTTATGCAAAAAAGATAAATTTATCTATTTGCAGGGTATTTTCGAGAGTTACGCAATTGGACATTACGCGTTAAAATTTTTATTGATGAAATTTACGTGTTAAAATTTATTTTTTTTGAGGCCTTTGACTAAAATTCCCTTTAAGTTAACATCGTTAATTTACTAATAAAATGTCTATGTTGCCTTTGTCCTTTTATCTCTATTTCTCCAACCAAAAATCTCTAACTAGCGATGTCCCACACTGCACCACCATCCCAAACTCCAGCACCACTGCATGCACCATTGCCATCGCCTCTTACGCCACCAGTGCGCACCACTCTTGTGTACCGCTACGGCCTACCTGTGCACCCCCTCCCCACTCCAAACCCTCACCACACCATTATCCCAAACCCTCATCACCGCACACACCAACGTCGCTACCTCCTTCACCCACATTGTCGCCTTCTCCTTCTCAAAATCTTATTGCACCACCATCCCAAGCCCTCACCGCACTACCATATCAAATCCTCACCACCACAGCACGCACCAGTGTCGTAGTCCACTTCACAAACCATCATTACACCACCATCCCAAACCCTTACCACCACCACCACACACACCAACGTTGTCACCCCCATCAACACCATCATTGCCTCCCTTTGCAAACTCTCACCACACCACCATCCCAAAGCCTTACCATCGCCGCCCCACCATTCTATTTTGGTTATTTGAATTTAGGGAGTCAAAATTGTCGTTCTCTTCTAGTTATTCAAATTTAGGGATTCAAAATTGGGGTTCTTACATTTGAGAGAGAGAGAGAGAGAGAGAGAGAGAGAGGATTGGAATAGAGAATAAAGGGTTGGGGCAAATTTGGTAGTGGTAGTGGGTGGAGTCGAAAGGGGTGGAGTAAGGGTGTAATTTGGGCCCGGTTCGACCCAGTTATGGCTTGAGCAGGCCTAGCATGGCCCGAATTCCGTAGGCTTCCATCAAAAAATCAAGTCGGGATGGGTTTTTTCCCAAAAAGTAGACTCAGGCCCCAAAGGTATAGGGCTCGGGTTCGGGCTCGGGCTTGGGCTCGGGCTCGGGGCGGGCAGGCTTTTTTCGGGGTTTAAGTTTTTTTTTAATTTTTTTTAAATTATCGTTGTAACTTGTATAATATAAGTTTAATTTTTTTTAATTATTAGTTGTTGTTATATTAATTTATTATTAATTTTTTATTCAAACTTCATAATAAATTAATAAGTTAATTTATTATTTATAACAATATAAGTTTATTAGTTTTATATTTTTATATT
>JAULJZ010203998.1:0-19326 GCA_032270985.1 Heliamphora pulchella
ACCGATGGTATGTCCATTTCTATCTAAACTGTGAATATAAAACTTATATTCTGTAAGAACCTAAAATCTGATCTTCTATGTGTAAGTTGTACTCTACACACCAGATTAAATATTATACAGAATATTGGATATTCATGCATAACAAAGAAATAATATACATATATTGCTCATAAAGATTCTCATAAAATGAAAAATTAATTTTATTAAAATAAAAGTAAATACTAAAAACATGATTTTTAGTATACCAACCCTAACAGACGCGACTCGCTATAGGACTTAGACGCATCAGATTTTAGTTCTTATAATGTATAGATGATAATTATTAGTAATACAACGCATCCTATAGAGTTCTAACGCGACAGAATACATGATTTCCCATAACCCAAGGCCTGAAGATTCACTAAACCTAAACTCTGATACCAACTGTGATGTCCCGTCCTCCAGGCACGTTGGGACATACATAAATATAAATAAAGGGATATTCTAACCATTCGTTCACATATACATACGTTAGTTATTACATCATTAAAGAGTTCTGAACCATTCAAAAGTACATAATTATTACAATTTTTAATTATTACATCATAAAAAAGTTCTGAACCATTCAAAAGTACATAATTATTACAATTTTATCAAGAAATTTCAAAAATTACACTAAGCGCGAGAGAACTGAATATAAGCACAAAAGCAGAAGTCTCGACTCCATAGAATGCATCAGTGGGATTCACGTGTTTTTGGAACTTACCTTATTCTTCAAACTCTTCTTATTCCTCGGGAATGACTTTCTCGAAGAACTCCTTCTTACCTGTGGCACGAATGCCATGAGCCAAGGCCTAGAAGCAAAATACTCTAACCTTCTAACTAATCTCACAGCACAAAATTCACCACAACACATACCATATAACACCCAGTACAGTTTATAGTTAAGGAGATAGACAAATTTATGATAGGATAGCAGATAAGTTAATAAACATGTGTGTATGAAATGCAGATACCCAACCAAAAATGCACCCAGATTATAACAGGAATTCCACGCCGGGAATCACCAGAGTAGACTTAATGGGACTTGATCACCAAAGCCATCATCGCGCCTCGTTGCGAATAGTAACCACGTCACCTAGTTTCATGCCACAGCTGTTTTACTCAATGACAATGGCGTGGGGGCTGGCCAACCAAAATATTCAGCCACCCTTATCTGGATCGACAATTATATGCGCACAAAATCCACCTTAAGATGCGTGATACCTTCGTCGATGTCAACCCAAAGTCTAAGAGAATTCAAGAGACGTTCACATTATACAAAGTACCAAGATGAGGGATTTAGGACAGCCATAATTGGGCTCTCTCCGAATAACCACCGCAGTGGGATTTGGTAAGCCGAATTAGGCTCTCTCCGAGTTACCCAATGGGATTAGGTTAACCGAATTAGGCTCTCTTTGAATTACCTAATGTCCAAGTTATCGAAACCAGAATGCTTGCGACGAACCCATGGTGCCCAACAATATTTATAAACCATTTTTGTAACACTAGGGACGCACCCAGGGTGTACAAACCAAAATTATTTGCAACACCGGGGACGCACCCAGAGTGTATAAACCAAAACATTTTTGAAAATGACAACCATGGACGCCCTAGACTTAGAACCAAGAAGAATAATCTCAATACAGCCCATCCCAACAATGATTTGCACAGATGGACTCCAACATGTCAGGATGCAAATGATAATGTTCATAATGTGTAGCATTGATCTCAAGTGCAACAATTTATTGCATGGCATTAACATAGCAAGATTCATGGTACAACGCGCAAAGCATAAGATACAAGTATGTGAAGTACAAACTACAATTCTCAAGATATGATTCAAATATGATAGCATGGGTTCTAAATCATCATACATTCACTTAGAAATATTAATCGACTAATTTAAATAAATAATCATACAAAAACTTGGGTCTCATAGCAAAGGGTGCTCGAATCACACTTAGCAACTTTTAAGGCTAAAATCAAGTATTAAATTAAAAGGACCGACAAGGTTTCGGGGTATCTAGACATGGAATTAATTTATAATTTTTATACACTATTTAGATAAAAATATTTTTTACAACTCTCATGTTTAACACCAAGGCTAAATCCTAAGGCAAATAGGTGAACAATTTATCCTAAGCAAAAATGGTTCAGCACTTTCTCCATATTTTTACCAAAAACTAACTTCTGTTGCTCTCGATTTTGGAGTACCAAATGAAGTCCAAATGAGCCCATTTTTTAGTATGTTCTATTTTAACAAATTCCCTACAAAGTTTATGTTTTGAGCTAAGGGTAGTTGTTTGAAACAAATTAGAAGTTTTGGCCATTTTAGAAAATAGGTTCTGTCAGCCGCTAAAACTCAGCAGAGACGATTTTGGACAGAGGGTTTGAAACGATTTTGGGGTATCATCCCGAGGCTTTAAGGTCTGAATTTTGGGCAAAAAGTACTTTAATATATTAGTTACAATGTTCATGTAAATCACTTTTGGAATAGATCACTAAAAATAGGGGTTTTGGACTACACAAAAATATGTAATAGAATGTTCCTTGGGGGCTGAAACTCAACAGAGACTTTAAAAGGGTTTTTGACCTGTCCAACCTCAACATTTTGTTCTTATTTTTGGTGGATAGATAGATATACATGTTATATACAGCTTTCATGTTTTGACCAAGGTTCAGATCTCATTTTAAGACAGGGTTCCCAAGTCAGTAGTGTTGACTGGTCAGAAAATGACACACTTTGGTCAAATTGCAATATCTTGAGTTCTAGTTATACAAATGAGTTGAAACCAACTTTGGATGAAATATAACACAAAAATATAACTCTGAAAATAAAAATCATACTTAGATCAAATTTCTATATTGAGTTATGGTGTTTCAAATCTCAGGGTAGAAACATCAAAGTTCTCAAAAATTAAGCCTCTTAGGGTTCAAGTCCTTTACTTATGTTATGTCAAGTTTTTGTTCCATTTCTTTGCATTCTTGTGTTCTAGACTTTAATATCAAGGAATTAGCACACTTAGATTTCATCAAACTCAAAGATAACAACATACAACAACATCTCATATCATCCAAAAATATAACAGCCCCTAAATTTCAACTACGACACCTTTTCGGTTTGATTTCGGTTCTTGATTTATAGAGTGTTTAAAGGGATGTGTTGGGAGATATTTTGAGGGATCTTAGATACAAGGTTTAGAGGTTTTACTTACATATTTGAGAGATCAAAAGATGGTGGAGGATGAATTTAGACTTAGCTTTAAAACCATGGTCTCCAAAGACCTATTTCTTGAATCCCTCCTTCTTCTTCTTCTTCTTCTTTCTTCTCTCAAACTCCCATGGACCCTCAAGAACCATTAAAATCTGGTCTCTCTCTCTCTCTCTCTCCACCGAAATATTCAAGGGGAAGAAGGTGTTTGGGCATAGCTTATATAGAAAGTGCTAGGGAACAAGGTAATTAATTAAAGGTATTTTTTTTTTGTTTCCGTTCTTCCTCACACATCACATGGGCTCATTAATGTAGTTCAAATTGTTAGGGGACAAAATCAGATTTGGGGATGCTAAAATACATCTAGGGTCAGTTTGGGAAGACAAAAATCTGATCCCCCATCAATCAAGAGATTTTGCTTGGTTTTCGTGCCCCATTGTGCAAGAAAATGCATTAAAAGTTAATTTAATATATTTTTTTGGTATTTTTTCCTACTGAGACCTATTAGTTTAGTATGTTTATGAGAAATATAGTATTTTCATGTATTAGCATAGTTTTTATAACAATTGATTAAATAGATGTAGGCTTTTAAGTCAGATTAAGCTATTTTGACAATATATGATTTTTTAACTTATTTTGTTGTGTATGAACTTCAACAATGATTTATTTATTTTTGTTAACCTATAACACTATATTATTGTGTATATTATTTGTTCAACAAGTATTGGATCATCATAATGCTTACTTTAATACATTTCTCATCATTTTAAGCTAAAAAGAAAGCAAAAAGTCAATTTTGGCACATTTCCCTAGGTGATCGGCCACTAAGGGATATTTTTGGTATTTTTGATGTTATTTTGTCATTTTCTACTTAATTGTACCTAAATATTTGATTTAGGGTATCCATATGTCAAAATTTAAATTTTTAAGGCTTTTTGCTGTATTAGGGGCAAAATGGTCATTTTATCGGATTTATGAGGATTTTTTAATTTTTAATTTATTATTTCACGATATATACTTAATTTAGAATGTTAAGAGACTCTCCGGGTGTTAAGGGTTTGTTACCTGAGTTTTGGATCTTTTTGGAGTTTTCGGGCCGAACTTAGGGTTTTCGATTTGAGTTAGGGTTCTGAACATTTTTCGTGTTATATGGTCTCGTGGACTATCCGTCACTGACACTTAGGGTTTGGGCCGGGTCTTTTCACGGATTGTTATCAACCGGGTTGTTACAACTAGGGTTTGTACTGGGTCGTTACAACGAATATTTGGCACGAGTTTTCTTTGGTGGAAGTTCAAAAACGTGCACAGAGTAGGTACCTTTGTCCTTCGGGGTAATTCTTGTAAAGAAAGGGTGGGTGCTTTTTGTCCCTCACGTTTCGGGCCGGTAAAGGAAGTGGTTTACTTTGTGGGGGCTACGTATAGAACTTGTCATTACCTAACATGTCTTAAATGATTTAGGAATAGGTAATGAACAAGTGTCTATAGTTGTTACCTCTGTCCCTTTTGACAGAGTCGGTACATAGGATTCATTTTTCTTTTCTCGGTTGTGTGATCCTAGTGGAAATTAACGTTTTGGTTATGGTTTTTCTTCAACTGTGAAGGTTATTTGCATTGTTGAAATGCTTGGTTTTGAGGATGAAAAACTTGGGAGTTTTATGACATAAAACCGTTTTGAGACTCAAGTGGTTGAGTATAGTTTATTTTATGTGATTGTATATCCTGCTTTACTGTATTTTAGTCTGTTTCTATTGGGTTTCGGCTCACGTAGTAGGATTTGTTAAAACCTTTTTCAGGTGTTGATGATCACGTAGAGTTGATCTAGATGTGCTGTGGTGGCATGAGGACTTTTATATAGTTTTTTCCTTTTTGCTATACAAACATGTATCATGTGTTACCTGTTTCTGAAGGCGTGTTTTGTAAGCCTTGAGACTGTATATTTTACATGTGTGGACCGGAATGCATGTTGCACTGAGAGATGAACCTCGGGTACTCTTTTAAATTCTAAAAACTGTATTATTTTTGGATAATTGTGTTACCAGTAAAATCATTTTTTTTTATTTTTTATAAATCGTGGTTCAATGGGCTTTTCGTGTGACCCTAGTTTTTGGGACGTGACAAATTGGTATCAGAACTTCAGGGTTGAATACCTAAGAGCCATGAGAAAAGGGTGTATCACCTGGTGAAGGTGATTGTGTATGCTTTCTTGTATGTGTTTAAGCATTTTTATGACATGCTGATAGCTTGTTAAGCATGATAGTTAGTGTATACGTGAGTATGGAGGTTGAATCTTAAGATAAATTAGTCTTGCCTTAGGGTGTTTGAATTAACAAATTCGAAAGCCAAGTTAGAAACGCGTTTGGCCGACGTGTTTTCTATCAAGGAATCTGAATAGGTTGTCCAAATTGACGCGTTCGTCTTGTTGTTTCTCCTCGATATATGAGATGTGCTTACAGTGTTAGCATGTTTATGTGTGTTATGTTTTTACGTTAGTAATAACATGTTGTATGAAAGCATAGCCTGTTATGTTGCCTTTATATAGAATTATGTCCACACGGGGAGGATGGGGACGGGGTCATGGTCGAGGTTGTGGTCGAGGTCGTGCATATGTCTAGGTTCCGAAAGAAGGGGACGCTCATGCTCCACAGGAACCTGTGGGCGGTGCTGACATGGTACAGGAGATGTTTGCTACAATGATAGCGATGGTTGAGGCGGCTAGGGCTAGACTGCGGGCTCCTGAGGCAAGGGCCTCTGTGGCAATGAGGGAATTCTGGCGGTTGGATCCTCCAACCTTCTCTGGGGAGCCGGACCCCAAAGCTTTTACCAAGTGGTTGGAAGTAACTACGACGATCATGGATACTTTGGAGATTGAGGAGGATGCCTTGCGTGTTAAGTTGGCAGCGTTCCAACTTTGGGAGGATGCGAGGGAATGGTGGATGTTTTGCCAAAATCATGGTAGATAGTACGTGGGCCGCTTTTACTAGGGTCTTTTGGGAGAAGTATTTCCCGAGTTCTTTGAGAGATACATATTGAGAGGAGTTTCTTTCCCTTATTCAGGAAAACCTTACAGTGGTCCAGTATGAAGCCAAGCTCGTGAATCTGTCACGATTTGCATCTGAGATGGTGTCAATGGAGGAGTTGCGCACCAAGAGGTTTGAAAGGGGCCTTCGACCTTCCATTAAGGATAGAATTGCAGCGTTGGGTTTGTGTGTCTACATTGAGATGGTGGAAGTCGCTATCCGAGTAGAGAACTCGATGGCAGAGAACTACAGAGCTACGGAGAGTAGGAGCCAGCAGGGTGATGGAGGTACACAATTCCATGGGCGCGGGAAAAAATGCCAGAGGTCGACTGGTTTGGGTTCTTAGTCGGTGCATTTATATCAGCTGCAGTTGTCTACACCTACACTTTCAGTGGCCTCGACAGGAAGGCCGGAGCAGAGGGAGCTTATTTGTTATCGATGCGGACAGCCAGTGCATCGTTCATCTGAGTGCCCGTAGAAGGGCCAAGTCTAGAGTTCAGCGCTTGTCCAGTCTCAAGGGAGAGACCCACTAGTATGTTTTAGGTGTGGTCAGTCTGGGCACATTCGTAGATACTGTCCCTGAGTAGGGAGTGTTTAGAGTGCGACATGAGCGTCAGTTGTTCTATCTACACAAAGACGACAGACTTCGCAGCATCCTAGGGCTCAGATGTCTAGGTTTGCAGAAGGTGGTGCCTCAGCACAGTCGGTGAGGCAGTCGATGGCCTAGGGTTACAGTGGGCAGGCTAGAGCACCACAGGGCAGAGCTTATGTTCTTACTGATCCCAGTGCTTCCAAAGCACCGGTTATGCCTAATGCTACAGCTACTCCATCCATGATCAGAGGCACTCTCTTAGTAAATAGATCATGGGCCAGTGTTCTTATCGACATGGGATCATCACATTCATTTATTTTCTCTGCTTTTGTATCTGCATTGGGGTTGGAGGCAGACTCGTTGGGTAGTGTATTGAGCATAGAGACCCCGGTCAGTGAAAATATGGTGTTGCGTAGTGTTTGTAAATCTTGCGAGTTGGGGGTCGCCGGTTGTTGTTTAGAGTTTGATCTTATCATTCTAGACATGACCATGTTTGATGTCATCCTAGGGATGGAATGGTTGGCTATCTACTATGCCTTTATTGATTGCGATCAATGGAGGGAATCGATCTGTACGCTTGAGGGTAATTACTTTTGTTTTGTGGGTGATCAGGATGAAGGCTTGGTGTCCATGCCCGATGTTGCTCGAAAGTGAGGGGATTTAGGGTTTCTCTTCTTTGCTCACATGTTAGATGAGACGATTGAGGTTCAAGGGGAGTTACCCCCTGTGGTTTGTGATTACCCAAATGTTTTTCCTGACGACCTGTTTAAGTTGCCTCCGAGCCGTGATGTGGAGTTCTCCATTGATATGGTTCCTAGAGCTGCTCCCATTTTTATGCCATCTTATTGCTTTGCACCAGTTGAGTTGCGAGAACTCAAGGTACAACTTTAAGAGTTGTTTGACAAAGGATTTGTACGTTCGAGTACGTCGTCGTGGGGAGCTCCAGCTCTTTTTGCGAAAAAGAAGGATGGGTCCTTGAGACTGTGCATAGACTATGGTAAGCTGAATCAGGTAACCGTGAAGAACAAGTATCATATGCCGAGGATTGATGACTTGTTTGATCAGTTGAAGAGGTCGAGCTGCTTCTCGAAGATTGACTTGAGGTTAGGGTACCATCAGCTGAGGATTAGGGATGAGGATATAGCGAAGACCGCCTTTCAGACTCGTTATGGTCAATATGAGTTTCTGGTTATGCCGTTCGATTTGACGAACGCTCCTGCGATGTTTATGGGTTTGATGAACCGTATCTTCCACCCGTATCTAGACAACTTTGTGGTTGTGCTCGTGGATGATATTCTTATCTATTCACCCACGAGGGAGATGCATGAGGAGCATCTACGTGTTGTCCTACAGCTTCTGAGAGAGCATTGCTTGTATGCGAAGTTCAATAAGTGCGAGTTTTGGATGTCAAAGGTGAGATTTCTTGGACACGTGGTGTCGAAAGATGGGGTATCAGTGGACTTTTCGAACACTGATGCCGTGATGGATTGGGAGTGACCGAAGGATGTCTTTGAGATCTACAATTTTCTGGGTTTGGCAGGCTACTATCGATGCTTCGTGAAGGATTTTTCTAGACTTGCAGCACTGATGACGCGTCTTACGCGGAAGGGAGTTATGTTCGTGTGGAATGAACCCTGTGAGTTAGCTTTCTAGGAGTTAAAGAGGAGATTGACAAGTTCCCCAGTGTTAATTATTCCTGAGAGAGGTTTAGGTTACATAGTGTACTGTGATGCATCACATGATGGTCAGGGTTGCGTTTTGATGGAGGGGGGTAAGGTTGTGGCTTACGGGTCTCGGCAGTTGATGACCCATGAGAAGAACTATCTGACACATGATCTGGAGTTGGCAGCTGTGGTCTTTACTTTGAAGACATGGCGGCACTATCTTTATGGTGAGAACTTTGAGATTTTCTTTGATTACAAGCGCTTAAAATATTTGTTTTCACAGAAAGACTTGAATTTACCCCAATGACGGTGGATGGAGTTATTGGAAGACTATAACTTTGACTTATAGTACCACTCGGGGAAGGCCAATGTTGTGGCAGACGCTCTTTGGAGGAGATCTCATAGTACATTAGCTTCCATGACTATGCGAGAGTGGGGTATGCTTGGAGACATTTGTGAGTTTGATCTATCTCAGGGAGACAAGGAGGGCGCGACCTTATTTTCAGTGGCTTCACGGCCTACATTGGTTGCACGCGTGCTAAAGGCTCAACAGACATATTAGGAGGCTCAGATGATACGGGATCATATTATTAGTGGGAAGGACACTTCGGGATGGGTTGTGAGCCCTGCTCTGAGTTTGAGATTGATAGGGAGATTGTTTATACCAGAGTCGTGTCGTACCGAGGTACTACATAATTTCCATCATTCACGTCTTGCAGTGCATCTAGGAGGCACGGAGATGTATCAAGATCTGCACCGTCAGTTCTTGTGGATAGAAATGAAGAGGGGCATGATCTAGTTTGTGTCTCGGTGCCTTACTTGTCAGCAGGTAAAGGCGAAACACCAGAGACCGACAGGATTGTTACAGCCATTGCCGATATCGGAGTGAAAGTGGGAGAATGTCATGATGGATTTTTTATCAGGACTTCCTCGATCGCCGAAGGGATACGATGCTGTTTGGATTGTGATTGATAGATTGACGAAGTCTGCACACTTTCTTTCCATTCATGTGAAGGATTCGGTGGATAGACTAGGTAGGTTGTATGTCCGTAGATAGTCCGGTTACACAGAGTACCTGTGACTATTGTTTTTGATCAAAACCCGCGCTTTACATCTTGCTTTTGGCAGAGTCTTTAGGTAGCTTTGGGGACGAACTTGACCTTTAGCAGAGTTTTTCACGCACAGACCGACGGTCAGTCTGAGAGGACCATACATAATTGTGAGGACATGTTGAGAGCCTCTGTACTTGATTTTTAGGGTTCTTAGGAAGATTATCTACCATTGGCAGAATTTGCATACAACAATAGTTATCAGTTCAGTATTGGGATGGCATAGTATGAGGTTTTGTATGCTAGGCCGAGTAGGTAACCAGTGTGTTGGGCAGATGTGGGAGAGACCACCATTTTAGAACCCGACTTAGTGCGAGAGACGACAGAAAAGATCACTATGATTCTTCAACGTCTAGTGACCGCTCAGAGTTAGAATGAGGAGAGTTAGAATATGAGTTTTAACTGTATGGACGTTCGTGAACAAATTAACGAGTTGTGAAATAATTTTAAAGATTTAAATTAACAATAAATTTTGGTAACCTGCTAACGAGAAAAGTTGAAATGAGGTCATGAGAATGTGGTTGAAGATTGGGTTTTATTTTAAAGGAGTGTATTAAATTTCTGGTTCAGGGACCACCGCTCGAGCGGTGAAGGTTCGCTCGAGCGAGCTATCGAGATAAGCTAGAAGGTTCGCGAGCCTTGGGGAAAAATATGGAATATGTATATATAAGTCCCTTATATTCTGAACCCCACCCACGTGGCTTTTCTCATCTCCCCTCTTCTCCCTTTCTCTTCTCTCATCTCTTCTTCTCTCCTTGAGAGAGAAAGGGCCACCATATCTCCAAACCCTAACCCTTCATTCTTAAATCTTGAAGATCAAGGCTTGATTAAGGGTGAGCAAGGTGAAGATCAAGCTTTGGAGCAAGGAGATTAAAGATAAAGCCTTGGGAGAGCAAGAAGACCCAACATCCAAACCTTAAGAGAAAGATTTGAAGAAATCACAAGCTTTCGAGCGAATCCAAGGTAGGTTTTAGATTATCTCACATGTTTTGCGTAGATTTGGGTTGATATTTTCTATATATGAGTAAAAATTGAGTTAATTGCATGCTAAATTAACATATTGGTAGATTGGGGTGTGGATTGAGTTAATTTTTATAAAGTAGAGATTCTTGAGAGGTGATTACCCATGAGATTGATCTCTTATAGCATTAAAAAGAAGTTTTGAGACTTGAATCTAGTGTTTTTTGATTTAAAATTAAAGATTTGAAGCATTTTGGATAAGGGTTATGTGTTTGGAGGTTTAAAGCTCAAAATAGGGGCAAATCTGGGTTTCTCTCGGGTGCCAGCGTGCTTGAGCGGAGCTTTGTCCGCTTGAGCGCTCGCATGGTAGAAGGTTGGGCGCTCGAGCGCCCGATGTCCGCTCGAGCAGACTGACTACGCAGGACTAACTTCTTTTGATCATATCTCTTTCATCCGGACTCCTAATTGGGTTGTTCTTATACTTGAATCTAAGCCCCAAAAGTCCTCTTTCCAATAAGACTACTCTCACAAAAAAATTTCTTTTTGTAGAAAAAGTTATGATCAAAATAGTGAGGGTATATCAAAATTTTAAAACCATTTTTCACCAATTTTTGGCCGAACGTTTTGGAAAAACATATTTTCATTCATATTGACCATTTTTACTAAATTCCTAGTCCCTTGAGCTTGCGGCACATTTATTGATATATCTAAATTGAGTTGGGATGTATGCATTAGACCTGTTGATTGAGTCTTCTTTACACTAAATGTGAGTTTCGAATTGATATATGTATATGTATACATGATAGGTGTATTTTTTTTAAATTGAGGTGATCCTCTTCATATCAATCTTGTGTTATGGGTATGTGATAATATTGTGATCTATGAAAAATTGGTAACACTGTGATTTATGAAAAACTGTGTAACGAAAGTGGCAAAATGAGACATTGTATAATGAAAGTTGAGAAATGAGAAATTGTGTACCGAAAGTCGTGATGGTAACTTGGGGTTAGGAATCATAATGATGTATTATGGTGTTGAGCGGGAGAGGAACCATTGTGGGTTGGACTCCCGGGTTGTGAAAATGAATCTAATTTAACCTAAAATGAACCGTACGGATTGATGTGGAATAAGTTGGGCTAGCGGTTCCGCGGTGAAAGACTGAAAACTTTAGCAAGATGGGGATCACATGCCCACGGGTTAGTTTCCGAAATGTGGTATTGTGTCGTGGTGAGTTATAGAGTTATCTATTATCCAATGGCTTTGCGTAGCCTATTAGGATTAATAAGGAGGGGTTTCTATAAGCTGCACTCGACATCGGTTCATTAGAGGTGACACGATTTTGTGAGAACCGGGAATGAAAATGAAAGATTTATGAATGGTAAAGAAATGGATAAATGGAGATAAATCTGGGTGTGCGTGAGTATGTGTGTGTAAAAAGAAATAATTTGGTAAAAATGTGCATTTTTATTTGTTACACCCATCACACCTCACAAATCATGTATTAGATATGAGTTAATCTTTATCCTACGAGTTTCGGCTCATGTATATATGTCAAACACATTTGAAGTTTCGATGAGCGAGGTGATAGCAGAGCTATAGATGTCTTGGGAAAGAGCAAAGTGTGGGAGCCATGATTTCTTTTTGTTGTTGCATGTAAAAATGGAAGTGATGTTGTGAAAATGATGGCTAATACTAAATGTATGTTTCTCCAAACATTTGTGGTAACTTGGGGATGTAATTTTGGAACTTTGATCTTTTGTTAAATCCTCTGAATGGTATATATAATATTTTCTCATGTCTTAGGGTTTTACCTGTGGATAGAGCTATGTATGGTTTGTCTTGGGTTTAGCTCACGGACCCGGGTTTGGGTCGGGATAATTTTTTTGTGTCGACACCTTTTTTGTTTGTGCTGATCATTTTTTCTTCTGTTGGTGTTGAGCATTCTGTTGCTGTTGCATTGAATCTCTCTGTTCTTTTGTGTCGACACCTTTTGCTGTTTGTGTCGACACCTTTGCTGTTTGTGTCGATACCTTTGCTATTTGTGTTGACCCTTTCCTGCTGTTTGTGTCGATACCTTTTGCTGTTTGTGTTAACACTTTTGTTGTTTGTGTTGACATTTTTGCTGTTTGTGTCGACACTTTTTGTATTGGTGTTGACCCTTTTCTTTCTTTGTGTGAGAAGAAGAGTTTAGAGATCGGGGTGAGTTCCAAGAGTCCGTAGTCTTTTAGAATGTGATATTTATCTGTGGTTTTCTTCAAAAAGGAGGCTTGAAAAAAAAAACGTGTTTTGGAGGTTTTGAAGCTAACTCTCGGGGTTGAGTCTCAGTTTTGAAACGTTTTGTTTGAAGTGGGAAAAAATATTTTATAAATGTTTTTGTTTGATCTCCATGTTTGATGGATGAATCTTCTTACATGTTTAATGTATAATTGTGAAAATATTTTTGTAGTCGAGCTACGATTTGATTTTCAAATGATTCTATAGATTGCCGAGATAACGAGTATTAGGCACGAGTTGCCCTCGGTGGAAGTCTAAAAACGTGCGCAAAGTAGGTACTTTTGTCCTTGGGGGTGATTCCTATAAAAAAAGGGTGGGAGCTTTTTTTCCGTCAGATTTCGGGCCTGTAAAGGAAGTGTTTTACATTGTGGTGGCTACATATAGAATTTGTCATTACCTAACAGGTCTTAAATGATTAAGGGATAGGTAATGGACAAGATTCTATAGTTGTTACCTCTGTCCCTTTTGACAGAGTCGGTATATAGGATTCATTTTTCTTTTCTCGGTTGTGTGATCCGAGTAGAAATTAACGTTTTGGTTACGATTTTTCTTCAACTGTGAACGTTATTTGCATTGTTGAAATGCTTGGTTTTGAGGATAGAAAACTTGGGAGTTTTATGAAGTAAAATCGTTTTGAGACTCATGTGGTTGAGTTTAGTTTATTCTATGTGATTGCATATCTTGCTTTACTGCATCTTAGTCTATTTCTATTGGGTTTCGACTCACGTAGTGGGATTTGTTAAAACCTTTTTCAAGTGTTGATGATCACGTGGAGTTGATCTAGATGTGCCGTGGTGGTAGGAAGACTTTTATATAGTTTTTCCCTT
This sequence comes from Heliamphora pulchella, assembly GCA_032270985.1. NCBI lineage: Eukaryota > Viridiplantae > Streptophyta > Magnoliopsida > Ericales > Sarraceniaceae > Heliamphora > Heliamphora pulchella. Next base: position 13,676 of record JAULJZ010203998.1, read on the forward strand.
TTTACTATACAAACATGTATGATGTGTTGCTTGTTTATGAAGGCGTGTTTTGTAAGCCTTGAGACTGTATATTATACATGTATGGACAGGTATGCATGTTGCACTGAGTGATGAACCTTGGGTACTTTTTTAAATTCCAAAAGTTATATTATTTTTGGATAATTGTGTTACCAGTAAAATCCTATATATATATATTTTTATAAATGGTGATTCGGTGGGCTTTTCTCGTGACCCTGATTTTTGGGGCGTGACAACTTAGTATCAGAGCTCTAGGTTTGAATACTTTAGAGCCATGGGAAAAGAGTGCATCACCTGGTGAGAATGATTGCGTATGCTTGCTTGCATGTGTTTAAGCATTTTTATGACATCTTGATACCCTGTTAAGCATGATAGTTGGTGTATACATGAGTATGGAGGTTGAATCTTGAGATAGATTAGTCTTATCTTAGGGCGTTTGGATTAACAAATTCAAAAGCTAAGTTAGAAACGCATTTGGCCGATGTGTTTTCTAGCAAGGAATCTGAATAGGTTATCCAAATTGACCCGTCCGTCTTGTTGGTTCTCCTCGGTATGTGAGATGTGCTTACAGTGTTAGCATATTTATGTGTGTTATGTTTTTACGTTAGTAATAACATGTTGTATGAAAGCTTAGCCTGTCATGTTGCCTTCATATAGAATTATGTCCACGCGGGGAGGATAGGGACGGGGTCGTGGCCGAGGTCGTGTATATGTCCAGGTTCCGGAGAAGGGGACATTCATGCCCCGCAGGAACCTGTGGACAGTGCTGACATGGTATAGGAAATGTTTGCTACAATGAAAGCGATGGCTTAGGCAACTAGGGCTGGAGTGCAGGCTCTTGAGCCAATGGCCTCTGTGGTAATGAGGAAATTCTTGCGGTTGGATCTGTTAGGGTTGGTATACTGAAAATCATAATTTAGTATTTAAATTTATTTTTTAATAAAATTAATTTTTTATTTTATGAGAATCTTTATGAGCAATATATGTGTATCATTTCTTTAATGTTATGCATGGATGTCCGATATTCTGTATAGTATTTAATCTGGTGTGTAGAGTACGACTTGCACACAAAAGATTAGATTTTAAGTTTTTACAGAATATAAGTTTTATATTCACAGTTTAGATGGAAATAGACTTACCATCGGTACGACTGTAATACAGAGTTTTAGTAGGCCTGCCTTGGTTACGGGGAACAGATAATAACATCGTCTATTATTCTGACTCTCTGTACTAGTACACGTTGTGTATATTGAACAGGACATTTGGGATAATTAATTTTATACTGACTATATAAATTAATTTACACCCCAAGATTATTATGAATAGTGCTTATACTCTTAATCTTAAAATAATTATTGATTTACATTTATTTAATATTCGTTATTTTGATTCATTAGAGGGTGCAATCTTATATGGGTCTATATTCCTGGTGAGTTGGATGACGGTATTATTTATATGGCGAATATTAATTATTGACGGAATTCACGTTCTGAAAGATCGGGATTGACGACACTCCCTTAAGGAAGCTTATAAGTTTTGACCGGGCCAAACCCTACAGGTGGATTTAATTATCTGGTGGTCAAATAAGTTAAACGGAATGGTTTAAGAAATATCAAGATGCCGATTAAATTAAATTGTCAGTAATTAAAGTTAATTAGCGGGTATCGAAAATCTTAACGTGGGGAGAAATGGTAAACATTTAATAACAGGAGTTCAATACTATATGGTCTTGAGATTATGGGTCATAGTACAATTATATTTTTTTAGTGGTGTGAACTGTAATTTAGTATTTTATAGAAATTACAAAAATCGCTGTTGGTTTTTCATAATTGTAGATACCGCTATGAGGTTTGTTTAATTACAAAAACCGCTGATACGTATCTGTGTTCCACTAGAAATCTTACTCATAATTACTTCCTAGGTCCTTGCTGTACCCCAATATATATGCGGGTAAGTTGAACAAGTTTCATAACTTATCTTGTAAGACTAAAGCTGTGTTGGTTCTGCCGGTACGAGTTCTCGGAGGATTATACCCCACACTATATCCGAAAATTGCATAAGAGAATACAGTAGAAGACATGACAGAAGCTTCAACTTGGATTCAAATCATAGTTGAAAATTCGACCGGTAAAAAGGTATTTTTCTAAATTAATTTCGGATGCATGGGTTTTATTTTGATCGTTTGTTATCAAAAGTTTTATTTGGAGTCCATTTTGGTGATTGCCCGTCCAGTTAATTTTTTTTTTCGTTAATCGTTTGCAACAACAAAGATTTTGACAATCTTGCCTCCAACAATTGGTATTACAGTCGTTTTGTTTTTTATTTACGATTATCGGGGTCAGGTAGTTTTAGAACTGTTGCTAATTTTATTTTACAGGCATTTAATCCCGATTTTATGATCGTCATTTATTTTTCCTGTTTGATTGAATGGTGTGAATGTTGATTATTTTTTTAATCACGGGGCTTAACCGTGATAGATTGAATGTGAGCTTTCGGAACATAGGATCAATGTAATAGCTATCTTTAGTTTTTTGAAATATTTGTTTAGATTATTTAAGAATATGTTGAACATGTCCAAGAACACGAAGAACAAAGGCAGCACCGGCGGTAGTTCGGGTTTAATGGGCCACAGATCGCGGTAAGTTTTTAATGGTTTTAAATAGTTTTTTTTGATAAATTTTTTTTGCAGTATTTATGTATAAAAAATTGCATAAAAAACAAGTAAAAAATAACAAGAAAAAATCACCAAAATAGTCCGGTTCTGGTGGCTTTGCTGGCGGCCGTTCGGCGGCGATTTTTATGATTTTTGGGCTATTTTTGGGACTATTTTTTAGAATATTTTTTAAAATATAAAATAGCAGTAAAATATACCTTAAAATACTATTAAAAACTAGAAAAAAAGAAAATCACAACCCAAACAGGCGACAAACAGGCTGGCGACGGTGGCGCTTGGCTGTAGTAGCTTCTAGGCAATTTTTTGATAGTTTTTATAATTATTTTTGAACAAAATTTTTCATAAAAAATAGTACTTTTCGAGATCTTTCTTTTGATATAAAGTACATCGAAAACAGAGTACGGATGAGGTTAGAACGAACTCAGAAAGTTGGCGGTTAAAGGCGGCGGCAGCAGATTTTGGAAGTGTTTTCGGCTATTTTTCTGGGTTGTTTTTGAGCAAATTTTTTCATAGAAAAATAGTACTTTTTGATAGTTTTCTTTTGATATAAAATATGTTGAAAACCGAGTTTGGGAAGAGGTCGAAAAAGTCCTGGGAAGTTGGCTGAGCAGTGTTGTTGCGGACAGTAGCGTTTTTTGAAGTTCGGACAGTTTTTTTGGCCATTTTTTAGGCACCCTTTCAGTAGATTTTTGACAAAAAAATTTTATATTTCGAGAGCTTTCCAATGATATAAAGCTTGTCGAAAACAGAGCCGGGATGAGGCGGTAGGAGCTGCCTGAAGGTGACGGCAAGGCGGCGCCAGTGGTGGCTGGTGGTGGCCTGATGGTTTCCCTCTCCCGGGGTTGCTTTTTGTTGATTTTCTGATATATACGAGATTGATTTGATATATATTAATATATCAGATAGTAACAGAAAATCCTGATACAGTCAAAAAATTGAATCAAATGCGAACATGGATTGAAACAGCTGATTCTCTTAGAGAGACTGAAACACCTCAGTATTTTACTTGGATCATAAAATCATAACATATGCATATCGTGTTTATATATATAAGAACTGCGTGGATGATTGCATATCTGTTTTATTTATCCAGTTAATTTAATTAATTCAAAAATTTGATTTTAATTAAAATATTTTGTCATGAAAAATAAAAATAAAATTTTTAATTAATTAATTTTAATTAAATCAAAAACTTTAGATATTTTATTTTTTTTACAAAATATCATGTTTAAGATGATTTTTTTAAAAATTGAATATCTTGGAAAAACGTGTGAATTAATTTTGGATTTTGAATTAATTAAATAGAAAAATATTTAATCGAAATAAATTATTAATTTTTAAAAAATAAAAAATAAAAAATAAAATAAATAAATGTCTTTAATCACTATCTTAGCTGAAAAACTAAAGAAAAAACTGTACATTTAGTAAATTTTATTTGTTACGCATTTAAATACGAAAAGATGGTTTGATAAATTAGAATTTTTGGAATCGTGTACGGAAGAAGATGTTTGATTCTTTCAGATCATGTGGTATTCGAAATTAATGAATTTATTAAATTTATTTGTTACACATTTAAATACGAAAAGATGGTTTGATAAATTAGAATTTTTGAAATCGTGTACGCAAGAAGATGTTTGATTCTTTCAGATCATGTGGTATTCGAAATTAATAAATTTATTTTAATTAAATAAATTTTTATAACTCTCAAAAAATATTTTTAAAAATCTAAGTGGAAGAGGGAATTTATTCATAGATAAATCCGGCGGTCTCCATCATCAGTTTGTAGGCGATGCAATTAAACCCTGCGTGTTGGCAGTAAGTCCTTCCTCCCCAACGGACAGATTAATTGCGGTATCGCAAGTACAAACCTCTTTTAGAAATAATTTTGGATAATTATTAGTGTGCATCATTTCTCCATTTGAAATGTTCACTGCGAAGCGATTAATTTGGGATTAGGTGATGGTTAACACTTAACTATATATAATAGTATCCTTTCCATTTGAGTCACTGCTATTATATACTGAACCGAAATTATGTCAGTTATTTAATTTTACTTGGTAAGATCTATTGTCTAGATAGTAAAATTAAAAGAAATTTGCCTATCTAGTCTTATAAAGTATAGTAGACGTCCTCCCATCGAGGCATGCTATTCTCAGGTTATCAGGCCGCTGGTGAATTAATTTTAAAATGGTAGAGGGAACCAAATTAAAATAAATTTAAAGTTTTTCTCATCATAATTAACGATTTTTTAATTATATGATTCTCAGGATTAAAATGGCTTTCAACTCACTCGCTTTAATACTCAAAGAAAACAAACTAATGGGACCAAATTTTGTTGACTGAAAAGTGACTTGGATATAGCTTTAACTACAAATGTATTCATTCAATATCAAAAAATGTGTTTGTTTCTGAAAAAGATTCTTCATTTGGGCCGAAAGGCATGAAAAATAAAAAAGTTCAGAAATAGGGAGTCACGGTTTCTAAGGTAGTTAGTGAAGCACAGACTGGTGTGAAAAAGTCAAAAGGTAGATATTTTTACTACAACCAGACCCGGCACTGAAAAAAGTTATATCCAGTATTTCTCAAAAGGAAGAACAAACAAGGTAATTTTTATTCACTGGTTGTGAAAACATAGTCAGCGCTGTTATCTACCAGTACTTGGTGTGTAGATACGGGAGCCACTAGTCATGTCTGTAATTCATTGCAGGGGTTCCAAAAAACCTGACAACTTAGTGATGTGAAGATTTACTTGCATATGGGTAATAATACAAAGGTAACAACAGTTGTAGTAGGAGATGTCACTCTCAGTTTTGGTAGAGATTGGGTTTTAATATTGAGAGATTGTCTTTATGTACTTGCCATTAGAAGAAACTTAGTTTCTGTTTCTAGATTGGCTAAAAACGGATATTTGGTTTATTTTAATAACTCTGTGGTTATTAAGGATAATAAATGGGTTATC
>JAULJZ010204009.1:0-19324 GCA_032270985.1 Heliamphora pulchella
AACCATCGAACCACCAAAACATCACCAACAGCCCACATAGGACCCCAATCGACTGGCCCAAGCCCTCAGTCGACTGAAAAACTCTCTGAAAAAAGAGAATCAAAACAAAAGCAATTTCAGTCGACTGACCTCTCAGGTCCAGTCGGCTGAACTCCCCAAAAGATGATCCAATCGACTGAATTTCCCCAGATTTGTGTTGAGCTATGGATTTTGCTCCCAAACCTCAAATCAAGCCTTCAAACACCCATCAAACATCCTTGGACACCAACACGCTGAAGCCTCACACCAAAACCTCAAAAGCAAACCCTCAAAACACACTTTTATCCACCGAAAATGCCGAAAAATGATTTTAACCCAAAACCCCCTTTTTGAAACAAAGTCAATTTTCATGGGTTTAACATGGTAGAAAAGCATAAGATTACACATAACACCCTTATACAATAGTAGAATCTAGAATCCTACCTCGATAAGTCAAAAACCCGATGCCTCAAGCTACATACAAATTCGAGTTTCGTCGAAATTAAATTTCGTCTGGATAGATGCGTAGACCACGATGCCAATAGCAAGGATCCGCTGTTGGATCGTTGAAAACCGAGCCCCGAGCTCCCAAGAAGTTAGAGAGAAGGTAGAGCATTTGGTGAGTCTCAAAGCTAGAAAGAGGAAGAGAAAGATATTTTGAACAAAATATCTAAAGGAAAATATTTATAGGCAAAATATCTTGAAATATGTTTTTTTAAAATTCACACAGCAACTTCCTACAACCCCGTAAAACAACCTCGCATGCTTATTTAAACCAAAACATGCATCAAAACGCATATATATATATATATATATATATATAAAATGAAACAGTACAGGGTCTCACACAAGCCTCGTCCCATACGAACTTAATTTCCTTGCGAGTAAGATGTGACGTCGGCATGGCAAACGTAGAAAATTCTTTAACGAACCTCCGATAGTAACTTACCAATCCCAAGAAATTTCGAATCTCGAACACACTTTTTGGTTGCTCCCAACTCATAATGACCTCGATTTTAGAAGAATCCACAGGTACACCATCTCCTAAAACTACATGTCCAAGGAATTTGACTTTTGATAACCAGAACTCGCACTTTTCATATTTAGCGTACAATCGATGTTCACGTAAAAGCTGCAGCGCAATCTTCAAATGTTCCTCATATTCCTCTCGTGAGGATGAATATATAAGGATGTCATCTACAAATACAACCACGAATCTATCGAGATAAGGGTGGAAGATGCGGTTCATTAAGTCTATAAACGTTGCTGGTGCATTAGTCAATCCAAATGGCATAATAAGGAATTCAAAGTGCCCATAACGCGATCGAAAGGCCGTTATCACAATGTCTTCTTCCTTCACTCGTAATTGGTGATAACCTAACCTCAAATCCATTTTTGAGAAACAACAAGAACCCTTCAATTGATCAAATAAGTCATCAATCCTTGGCATCGGGTATTTATTCTTCACGGTTACCTGATTCAACTTTCAATAATCGATACATAAGCGCAATCACCCATCCTTCTTTGCAAACAATGCTGGAGTTCCCCAAGATGAAGTACTTAGACAAATAAAGCCTTTATCTAAAAGCTCCTGAAGTTGCACTTTCAACTCTAACAATTCGGCCGGCGCAAAATGGTAAGGCGACATAGATATAGGCGCAGTCCTCGATATAAGATCAATGGAGAACTCCAGTTCTCGTCGTGGTGGTAACTCAAACAAATCATTAGGGAAAACGTCAAGAAAATCACAAACAATGGGAGGGAACTCCCCTCGGACAGAATCAACTTCACTTATCAACAAATTTGAGAGAAGGGAGGTAAGGTTCTCATAGTTCCACAAAGAATAAGGTTTGGGCACTAAGCCATTGTCCCGATCACCCATAAAATGAAAATTATCGCCCTCGGGTATACAGATGGACACTCGTCGTCGGTCACAATTGATATAAGCACAAAAGGTAATCAACCAATCTATTCCTAGGATGACATCAAAGGTAGGTGTGTCTAAGATGATAAGATCGAATACTAGGCGGTAACCGATGATCTCAAGCTCACAGGATCTACAAACCCATGTCAACCAGGCACTCCCTCCTACCGGAGTCTCTACGCATAAAATGTTACTCATGGCAGCTACCTCCAACCCCAATGCAAATATGAATGCAGATGAGATAAATGAATGCGATGCTCCCATATCGATAAGAACACTATCACATGAATTGTATACAAGGAAAGTACCTCTAAAAATAGACGTACTGGCGGCGACATGTAGTGTAGCTGGTGCCTTCGAAGTGCTAGGCTTAGCGATAGTATAGACTTGCCCTTGAGTTCCTCGAGTCTGCCCACCGTGATCACGTGCCGCTGACTGCCTCACAGATTAGGATGATGTAGTCCCTCCCGCTGCTCGAGAAGTCTGCACTCCCTACTGTTGCTGAGACTTATTCTGACCTTGTTGCCCCTAAACGGACTAAAGTGGCTGAGGCCTCATTATGCTCTCGGTAGCCCCTCATTGAGGGCAATATCGGTGCATGTGTCCAAGCTGACCACACTGAAAGCATGTAAAGGGTCCTCTCTCTAGAAGATAAGTCGGTATACGACTGTGACTAACTCTGTTGGGGGCAATCAACGACACGTTGACCTAGCTATCGACATATGAAACAAATAATCTCTCGACACCCCGACCTGCCCGAAAAAGCAACCGAAGGTACTGGCACAGAACGCTGCTACTGATAAGATCCTGTGGGTAGAGACCCAGAAGTAAAGTGCCTCTACCTTTTAAACTGGCATCCATCAGACTGTGCGTTAGTCCCTCCAGTCGATGCCCTACTCTCTCTCGGCTTTCGAGTTTTCACCAATGTGTTCTCCACCGTGATTGTAGATTCCACTAGTTCAGAAAAGATATGGAATCTCAAAGCGGCTACTCGATCTCTAATGGCGGACCTTAAGCCTCTTTCAAATAGCTTCGCACGTAGTTCATCCGTTGCCACCACCTCTTAGGCAAAGCGAGATAGGCTAGTGAACTTAGCGTCGTATTGTACAACAGTTAGACTTCCTTTCATAAGGGAAAGAAACTCCTCTATATAAATATCCCTAAAAGATTCTAGGAAATATTTCTCTAGAAATGCTTTAGCAAACGCAGCCCTTGTACCATCGATAGTCGTCTTGGAAAACTTCTACCATTCATGTGCATCCTCCCATAATTAAAAAGTGGCAAAGTTCACCCTCAACTCATCCTCCACTATCTGAAGAGTGTTAAGAATGTGTGTGACAAGCTCTAGCCACTCGGTGGCAACCTTGGGATCTGGATCTCCCATTAAGGTCAGAGGATCTAACCTTTTAAACTCCCTCATTACAGAGGTGGCCCTCGGCTTGAGAGCCCTAACTCCTCCACTTATTGCTTCGGCTAATGTACGCATCGTAGTCATCACTTCTCACATAAATTTGACGCCTCCAACTTGTTCCTGCGAGGCATCCGTCTCCCCGACTTTAGGAACCTCAACAAGCCCGTGGCCCTTACCGCGACCACGACCATGACCACGACCACGACCTCTCCTTGAAAGCATCATTTTATAATAGAAAATTAAAGAAAGGATTAACACAAGGTTTTGATATGACATGACACTGTCGATGTACAAATCACACCTAAACATATTATCTCTTAACAATTTATGAATCACACTATCATATCTCACATAATGAGGATCCCCAATAAAATGAAATATCAATGCAGATAATTCATTTAGATTTCTCATAAGAAATAACGTCAGCCAAACGTCTTTCTTATTCGAACTCCAAATTTGTTAACTGGATGCCCGTGGGCCATACATGTCATTTCTAAGCTCAACCTCCATGCCCAACTACAACACATAAAACATAAGCATCACACCCTAACATATTCTCAAGACTATAACATGCTAAACATTCATGTCTCTACATACTTATCAAGCATAGATTTCAATTAGCCCATGGTGATGCAACCACTCCCCACTGCTCACAGGTATTTAAACCTATAGTTCTGATACCAATCTGTCACACTTCAAAACCCAAGACATAGAGATTTGAGATTAAAGAGGTCATATATATAGCTCAAGAAGTAAGGAAATCTAGCATACTCTCACTATTTTGGTTATAACTCTTTCTACAAAAATACGTTTGCCATGAGGTTAGAACCATTAGAATGAAAACTTTCGAAACTTCAATTTGAGCACAAGAACGATCTAATTCAGAGTTTAAATGAGGAAGATACACATGTTTAAAAATAATAATTTTTGAACCGTGTGATAAACCGATTGATCGGTCTTTCGCTATTTACAGCTTTTTCAAGCCTGCAACAGAGAAACTGAAGCCTTACCAAGATTGATCGACCGGTCTAAAGACTACTTGATCAATTTGGTACCTTAAAAAAGCATCTTTTTCAAACTTTTGAAGCCTCAACACTCGACCAAACTTACTTTCATACAAAAGGGCATAAAAGAACCTTGGAAAAACATGGAATATATAATAGGAAAGAAACCAAAAACCTTTAAGCACAAAGGTTTAACATAAACATTAAAAGGCATAAGAATTCACCAAAGTTTGAATCCAAAAACCTCTCCATGAGGGTGCACATTATCCAAATCTATTTAATTACATGAGGACTTGGCCTCAAAGCCTTACAATTTTTCTAGTCCAAAAGTTTACAACCCAAGAACATAGTTGCATGAATCCACCAATGCCTAACTTGAATTTACATATATCGAAATAATTCTCAAAACATACATTAATCCAACACTTCCAAAACATCCCAAAAGAAATAAAACATCCAACACATGTTATCATTCTTCATGGCATGGATTCATCATTGATGCTTGAAAATAGTTATACAAACAACGTAAACCGAGGCTCAATAGGATTCTAACAACCTACGTAAACATGCTTGTTATGCAATTAACAATTCTAAATCCATACTCCTAAACCCAAAAACTTACCCACATTTCACAAGATAACCGTTTACCAAATCCTCATAATTAAATTCATAACCTTTCATATAACTAAATTAATCATCTAGTTATATATTCCAATCACATCACATTTTCTCAACGCCTATTATGACATACATTTGCGTACATTTTTGGAAACACCATCCGAAAGAACGGGGCACCTCACCACGTTTTTGGGTATTAAACCAGGGGAACCGGACACCCATTATTGCGCAAGTTTTTGGTCATTCATCGAGGAACTAGTCAAGCCCACATTGCTTCAACATGCACCTCAATAAATACAACAAAATTGCTCAATAATATTAGTTCCTCAACCATTTCACATGATTTTCACCTATAACACATTTATTCACTACATGGTTCACAATTCAATTTCTCAAAATTAATCTTATTAACTCAAATTTCCACAACTTAGTATCCAATTTCAATTTAAAGGGTAAACTCTCAACTTTTTTTACCAAACCAACAAGGTTTCCAACAATTAACCCAATTTAATTTCACATTCAATCCACTACTCTCAATTTCTGCAAAAATCTTAAGATCCATGATTAAAACACAAATTACACACATTTATATATTTCTCGTCATTCTAATTCTATAAAAGTCAAGTTAAACTCACTTAAATCACACATCTCCAAACTAGATTTTCAAACCCACTTGCTACCCACTATAAATATATGAAATAGAATCCAACTAATTGCATAAATATCACAAGTAAACATGTAGGGAGAAGAATCCTACCTCGATTAGTTAAAAATTGAAACTCGAACAACTGTGATAGGACCTGAACTCGTCAAAATCAAATTCCATTTTGTTTAAGACGAAGCCCTTGACGAGTAGAAAAAACTTTCCCGAGAGCTAAGCCTCCAAAAGTTAGAGAGAGAAAGCTTGGTGTGGGTGTTAATGGAGGTTTATAGATGGAGGGATGGAGGAAGAAGAAGAAGACAAGAGGGTGAGAGGAGTAGGGTTCGATGGTGGCCGTGGTTTTGGGCAAATGGGGAAGGCTTCTCCAACAAGCTTCACCTTTTAACCTTGGCCATAAACTTCTACTAAATTACTATCGTGCCACAAAGTCTTCCAACAACTAACAAACCAAGAAACTAACACCAAATTACCCCAAAATTAATATTTTAACCTTAAATTAATTTAAAAATTTATATTTTTGAAAACTATCGAAATTCAAAATTATCTCCGAATCAAAATTCCCGAACCCTGTGCACAAGAGCGGTGCCAACATGTGTAAAATTTTTATTAGGTCCACTGCTCACATATATATATATATATATATATATATATATATATAAATTACATATGCACAATGTAATATCACATATTTAAATATTTATCACATAAATATTTAATTACAAAAATTAAAATCTCACATCTAAGGCCACACACTCACGAATTTTATGCATGTGAGAATGTCGAGTTATTATTTCGGGTTTATCCTTCGTTTTCGTATGGAATTCTATCATTTACATTGTTAAATTTCAAGTTTTAGAGGTTATTTATATGTTGAATGAGTGTTTTAACTTCAGATTTTTACATTTTGAGAACCATGTTCAAGGGATGGGAAGATTTGGCCCTTTTTCAACACTTAGTAAATCTTTAGGTTTTTGGCCTCAGTGGCTCTCGGGTAACCCCCCACTCGAGCGGTGATAGGTTCGCTCGAGCGAACCTCCCTGGATAAAATTCTTGAGAAAATTTATTTAAATTGGTTTCTTCTCGGCATCGTTTTAAGCTTAAATTAACTTGTTTGGAGGATTGTTTTACAAGCACAATACTCTCTTTTACTTCCATATTTTACAAGGAACTTGAACGTTTTGAATTTTTTTTTAAAATAAGGATTAGTCTCCTATAATTTCTTTCGATTCGGGTTTAATCTGGAGTTCTTCCCTATCTATATCATTAGGTTTTATTACTACATTTTTGGGGTGTGACAATGCGTCTTCAATGTGGTTAGTATTATTATTTTGGCGTAAATCCCTGGTAGACGTGAAAAATTCAAAAGATGAGCCTAATTCAACATACCATAAAATTGGATGATGAGCCCAGTTATGGCGAACCTAAATCCCACGCTGTCGTGACTTACGTGAAAAATTCAAAAGATGAGCCTAATTTGGTGAATCTTAAAATTGGATGATAATCCCAATTATGGCAGACCTAAACCCCACACTGTTGTGATTTGATTGAAACGGAGCATCTCCTTAAAATTTTTGTGTTATTATCTCAAATTTTGGATTGACGCCAAGCAGGGCATCACTGACTCTTTGAGTATAGGGGCGTAGGTTGGTCTTACCCACGCCGTTGTGATCTTGATAAGGCAGTTAAGGTATAAAATTCGATGATGTAGTATCATTTCACAACGAGGGCCAAATTGTTATGGCTTAGAAGGTCAATTGCCAATAAAGTCTACTATTTAGATTTCCTAGCGTGGAGTGTATATGGTTATTCTTGTGGTCGGATATCAGGTTGGTCATGCATAGCATATGTCATCATCATTACACCTGTTGAATTCCTAATTTATCTTTAAACTACAACCCTGCTATGTGATTATGTAAAATCTTGTTACAGAGTAATGGTTGAAATTGTTTGTGGTTTGAGTTAGCTTAGTGGGGTTCTAGAGTTTTCTCCTATGTTTTGGCTCATGACGTTGATGGCACGGGTGAAAATGAAGATTTTGCTGAATTGAAGGAGTTCTCGTTGGATCAAGATTTTGGGCAGCTTAAGAAGATGAAGTTTCAATTCTTTTTGGATAAGCTGTAGTAGTTGATTCTTTGTCCCTTTCATATCAACTTTGAAAGCCTTTTCGGATGAATGTGATTTAATAACTTTGTGGTATTTATCTAGAAAAACCTAATGATTATGGATATACTTATTTATAATTTGACTCACTAGCATAATATCTATTTTTATATGTACATCTTAATGCGTTCGAGATTTGGGGTGTTATAACAAGACTCACTGAGCATGCCATGGGCACACTAGGGTTATGGAATAAACTGTGTTCTCATCCTGTTGTTCCAAGACTCTGCTCTTATATTTGTGTTCATCCCTTTCTTAGTAGTTGCCCCTCTCTTTAATTAAATGTAATTTCCTCCTCCAACCCACAAAATGTAGAAAGAAAAACCAATTAAACATGTTGAGTTCAATGCTTTTAAAGCAATACTCTTTTGACACCCCAAATTTCGGAAACATCTGAAGTGACAATTAACTAATAAAACTGCGAAAAATAAATAATGATAATACTCATACATGTTAAAAAGTAAAATAATGTAAAATTAAATATTATAGACCCAATCAAAATTCTTCTTGAAGTACACCAAAGCAAACCAAAAAGAATGACGAACTGTTGCAAACCAATACTACAAGGTCAAGAAAAGTTGGGTCAAAAACTTTGAGACTCCTGTTCACGAGAGCCATGACTCCACACTCTTGTTAGCATGCTCGTCGATGGGCTCTTCTGATTCTTCAAAACCTGGCATAGAATTCCATGAGCTACAATACCCAGAGAAACAAACAAAAACATGTAGGTGTTTTTCATACAACAAAATCGCACACCAACAATGTTATTAATAATAGGAGATGGAATAAGAATGATGCTTTCCATTTAATTACTAAGTTTAATTAGTTCCTAGGTGATTCTAAATGCGCCCAATCAGGGAGAACTATCCTAACCTTAATCCAATCGTCACAGACCAAGTCTACCGATCAATTATAGGCATTCGTTTAGCCATAGGATGACTACGTAGCCGAACTAAGTATCTAACAGGGTCATCACTGACGGCAAGATATGAAAAATCATCAAGGACAGACCATCGAATTCAAGTCATGGTATAATGAGGGATCAACAAATATTCTAATACCAATTATTTCGCCACCTGAGCCACTTCTCTAATAAATATAACAATCATGGCATATAGCCAGAGGGGCCCTCCTTGCAATCCCAAAATATAACTGTGCATATAGCACCTTGGGGGCCTCTCTGTAATCCGAAAATAGTTTTCATGTGCATATAGCACTCGGGGGACCTTCCCGCACGTAATTAAAAATAGTTTTCAATTCCATGGAACAAGTTTGAAGTGTCACAATCCTAAGGTTCATTTCATCCTCCACTTTAAAATTTAGTAGGCCCGTAATTTCCAACCCCAATGATAATGAGATATATGAAATCATGCCAAATATGTGAGCTTTAACTTATAAAGAAGAACTTCATGCTTGGTATACCAAATATTGACATGTGGCAAAATATTAAACTTATGTTAGCAAGCTTAGGCATAAAAAAATTCGATAATCACACAATGAAGTGAACCAAATTTATATCAAACAAAGATTTATCATCAATAGGCGTATAAGTAAAATAAGCATAGCATCATACATCACAATTTACCAAACAAGGTAGAGCATAAACATGAGGCACACTTGGAGTTGACTTAAACACTTAAATTCTTATTGACCATGTTTAGGACTTTAATTTTTGCTACTATTTTTGGGACTTTTAAAATATCAGATTTTTAAAAAGAAAATCTCAAATTTGTTAGATTACATATTTAGAATGTTCTGAACAACTTTTGCGAAAAAACTTTTTCTAGATTCTCCCTCTAAGGTCTCGGTTTTAGTAAAACAAAATCATGTGAAAGATTTGGTGCATGCTTCAGTATAAGGGTAGGTTTTGGGGTTAATTTTAAAAATTAAAAACATCCACTTTTCCTTGGTAAATATTTTTAAAATTTTTACAAAGATAGATATTTAAGTTAAGAAATTCTGGGACTTAACCTTACTCAAAAAGACATTATTTTTTATTTTTAAATAATTTTCAAACAAACAGTATCCAGGTCTGATACATTTTGGGAGAAATAACACAACTCTCTATATACTCAAACTTTTCGAATAATTCTAGTGTAGTTTGAAAGATAAGAGAAAACTCTAACTTTTTTTACTGGTTTTATGCAAAAGCATGTTTCTACAAAAAAAAATGGCGTTATTTCAAAGTTATCCTTCTAATAGCGTTTTTAGTTATCCTGGGGCATGAGTTTTAAAAAATATGAAAGAAATGGAACTAGGCTTCACCAAAATTTGTGCATGTAGAGATCAACAATGTAAAGTTATAGAAAAAATTTCAGAACAATTGCTCGAGTCTAGGTCCAAAAAAAATGCACAAATCTCATATTTTTACTAAAAATCATCAGGGACAGAATCATAAACATCCACTTTCTTAGCTCTTTGATCCATGATCCATCCACGTATAGCTATACCCCTCTTATATATGACTTATATAAGACTTATATAAGATGTATATACCATTGTTGATGATCAAACACAAGAAAATAAGAACGGGTGATGAGAAGAGAAAATATAAGAGATTTTGGATTTAAAACTACATCTCATGAGTTTTTGAGCGTGGATCTTGAACCCTTTCTAATCTTGAGCCAAAGAGAGTAAGAAAGAAGAAAAATATGAGTATAAGAGTGCGGTTTCTACTTTGTTTAGGGGTTGGAATGATTGAAGATAAAGATACTTGAAGGGGTTGGAAAGATTGAAGATAAAGATACTTGAAGAAGAACCCCCCCCCCCCCCCCCCGCCCAAAAAAAGCTCCAACACTTGGAATAAAAAGAGTTTGCCTCCTCTCTCTTTCCCTCTCTAGCCTACACTACACAACACTAAGAAAATAATATTCAGATTTAGGGCTTGGGGGAAAGGGTTGGTTCGGCAATATGGGAGAAGAGGAGGGAGTTTAATAGAAAAATTGTAGGTGGAGGCATTATTATGAGGTGTGTAAGGCATGGGTTTATTTTATTAGTTACATGAGAGGTGGTGTAAGGCATGATTGTGTGGGTGTATAAGGTGGCTGGCCAAGGGTTCTTTTTGGCTTCAAAAATCTGATTTGTTTTATTTTAATTCAAAATTTGAAGTTTTAATGATATTTTTATACTACATTGTTATGGAAAAATGCCCAAAAATTGATTTAATGTATGTTTTTTATCACTAATTTTATGAAATTGAATTAATTTAGTAATTTTGTATTTAGTACTTTATTTTCATAATTTAAATTAATTATGGCATTACTTAATTTCTGGTGGTGAAGCCAAATTAAATCTTTTATATAAATTTGTGACTTGATGTATATTTTTGGTTACTTTTTCGTTAGTATTGAATTAAATTAATAACTTTAGGTTTAAAACTTTAATTCTATAATTTACTATTATTTTATCACTATCTAATTAATTATGTAGCAAATTCTTGGTTAAATCAAGCCTTTTTAAAGTTCTGTATAAATTTGACTTAAAATTGGATTTTGGCGTATTAGGGTTTAATTAGTCTATTCATAATCGTATTTATTAGATTATGTATTTTATGATTTGTTCCTTAATTTTATAGTTTATAGTGTTATTATAATAATTAGATATAATTCCATCAAGAACATGCGTCAAAATAAGTCTTTTTGGTAATTTTTTAAAGTGGACTCTTTTAATTGGAATCTTGATTATATAATCTTTATTAATTAAATTGAACAATATGGACATATTATTTTATTTAATATTAGATTTTTAAATTTTAGATTTTAATAATTGAAATATACACATATACATTTAAGGCCTTGTTTGGATTTTAGAAATGAATTGGGTTGAATTGTGGGCCTAATTTCTAAGAATTAGGCTTAGGTTATGAATTTGGGTCTTTTAATTAATTGGGCTCAAGATTTAACTTTTTTTTGGATTCAAAATTAAGATATTGAGCTAATTGGACCTAATTCAAACCCATAAAAGAGAATTGGGTAGAATTAATTCAAGTTGGGCCAATTTGATGTTCGTTCTGTTAATTTATTTTATTATTATTGTAATTACTGTTGTGATCATTATGATTATTATGATTATTATTATTATTATTATTATTATTTAGTACTTTTTATTTTTTTTATTTTTTTCTTTTGAAAGTGAGATTAAAAATTTAAATTTTGAACTTCTAGTTGAAACTCAGTGTACTAAGTTTTAGTAGGTATAGATCAATTCACATATAAGATAATTTTATATTTGTTTATTTTATCTATGAGATTTAGTGTGTATATTTATATGTAAAATGATGCCATTTGGGAGACTTTTGATTATTAAAATGAAGGGTAAATTACACTGACTTCTCCTGAGATTCATGAAAACATCAATCACCTTCCCTGTGATTTTTGAAATATCACTAAGCTCCCATCTGGTTTAGTTTTTGCATCAAATTAGTCCAACTGTCAGCTTTCCGTTAAAAGTTAACGGAAAAACTATTTAAAAATAAAACAAATAATAAGAAAACTGTTTTCTAATTATTTTTTGTGATTGAAATATTTTATTATTATAATTAGAAAATATTTTTTATTTTATAATAATAAAATGTTTCAAACACAAAAAATAATTAAAAAATAATTTTTTTATTATTTTTGTTTTTTCTAAAAAACAGTAACACTATTTTTTTAATAAAAATAAAAATAAAGCAAAAAATGTTCTCTAATTATAATAATAAAATGTTTCAAACAAAAAAAATAATTAGAAAATAATTTTTTATTATTTTTGTTATTTTTAAACAGTTTTTCCGTTAACTTTTAACAGAAAGTTGACGATTGGACTAATTTGATGTAAAAACTAAATAAAATAGGAAGTTAGTAACACTTCAAAAATCACAAGGGAGTTGAATGATATTTTCATGAATTTCATGAGAATTCAGTATAATTAACCCTAAAATGAATTATAATGTCTTCAAATTTCTTTTATATAGGATAATTATTACATTTTGAATTCTCTAGGTATGTGTGTGTATATACATACATGCATAGATACATACATACATGCATGTAGGACATTATTTTATTATTTATATGACTTTGAAGTATAAATATCATTTCTTGGAAGTTGAGATTTTAATTTCATTTGATTTTATTTTCTTTTATTTTTATTTTATTTTGCTTATTTATTTATCTATTTATTGAATTAATATTTTGAGATATACTCATAGGTGGTTATGCATACATGTTATATGTGTATTCATTATACATATTTTTGTACATTAATTAATGTGGATTGTAGAGAATGTGGATGATAAATATCTCAGGGACATTTATGTAATTATAAAGATTTGGGGGACTTATGTATAATTATCAAAACTAATATTTCTCGGACTCTTAAAAGTGATTTATATGATAAACTAAAGTGTTTTCTTATGAGAATTGCAACTTATTATGAATTTTAATATCTTGGACCAAAAGTGTAATTATTGAGAAATTTGGAATTAAAAATGTAATTATTAGAAATTATGGGGTATTAGGTCTTTGAATATTATTTCAAAAAAAAAAGATCATTGAATATATTTTTTACCCGAATTTTGAACTTATACGTAATTTTCTTATTCTTTAAACTTAGAATTTTCTTACTGTAATACTAGTGAATTTGTTGAGTATAAAAGGTTATGGGAAGAGTCAACTTTTCTTAACAAGAATTTGGGCCCGAAATCTAGTTTTTTAGGTTTAGCTTTTTAGGTTTCGTTTGTTTCGATGTAAAATATTTACCATGAAAAATATTTTACATGTATAAAATAATTTTGTAGAAATTATTTTTTTTACTTGTATTTTCTGGTGTTTAGTTAAAATTTTAAAAATGAAAATAAGATATCAGAGTAACCAAAGACGGGAAGGATTTTGGTGAAGGATTTCGGAAGGATTTATATAGAAATAATCTGCCTCTTATTCCCTCATTCATATTTGTTATGAGAATGACCAAATGCGATAAGAATTGAGTAAATGTTCCAAATGTGCATTCTAAAATTAACTTACGAATTAATTTTTTACAAGTCAAATTGGGTCTAGTGAGGTAAAATATTTTACTACAAAATATATTTTACATAAGTATTATCAACCAAATAGTGAAAATTAAGTAAAATATTTTACCCAAAAATATTTTACATTGAAACAAGTTAAGCCTTAGTTTTTCAATCTTAACGAAATCATAACCTGAATTAAATAACATGTCTTCCATTATTTCCTTGTTAACTCTGTGATCTAAAATCAGGTCTGTGAGACCCTGATCCATTTTTTTTTTTGAATGATTCAAGTGTTTAAGGTATTAGAATTACCTTTTGACCTCGGTGATATTTTAAAGACATGTTTGGTTTGCTTCAAGGCTCTAAAACATGTTCTGTCATCGAAAACAGTATGAGAAAAATTCCATTGAGAATTCAGTCGACTGAATGGGTGAGTTCAGTCGACTGAGTGGACTTTTTGGTGGTTCAGTCAATTGACTTAGAGGGTCCAGTCAACTAACCTGTGTTGGTGGAAAGTTTTTGATTGTTCAGAAGTTTTTCAGTCGACTGACCATGAAGGTTCAGTCAACTGACCTGGGTTTTTTGGCGTTTTTCTATAAATATCAAGTTTTGAAAAATATTTTGAGATATTTTGTTCAGATTTGATTTCTCTCTCATAAAACCTCTACCTTCTCTCTAGATTTTGATGGGCCCAGGACTCGATTTTCAACAATCGGGCAGTGGATCCGTGGTATTGATGCCGGGGGCTTCGCATCTATCTAGACAGAATCCCATTTCGTCGAGGTTCGATTTTCGAGACGTTGAATTTTTAGCTCACCGAGGTAGGATTCTAGACTTTAATGTTGTTAAAGGGTGCTATGTGCAATTATATGTGTTTTTACAGGATAGAAAATGCATTAAATGTTATTTTTCATGTTTAAATCGTGTTTTTCGAGTGAAAAAGCATGTTTTTATGCTTTTCTTGGTTTAGTTCATGTTTCGGATGTATTGGTATCCGTGGTTTTCAAAAAAGAGGTTTGAAAACAAGGTAATTTGTAAAAATTGTGAAAAATATATTTTTGGAGGTTTAGAGCTAACCCTCGGGATTGAGCCTCAGCTTTTTAAACATTTTGATGGAAGTATGTTTTTACATGCTAGTAGATCTCCATGTTAATGGTTGATGGATCTCTTTTTATACGTGTTGATGTATAACTGTTTTAAAGGATTTTTGTAGTTGAGCTATGGCGAATTTTTATATGATTTCTATAGATGTACCGTGACAGTGGATGTTTTGAGTTGGGCTTCTATTGCTCCTTGGTAGAAGTCCAAAAACGTGCGCAGAGTAGGTTCACTACGGTCCTTCGGATTAATTCCCATAAACGTGGTTTGAATGCTTCTTCCATCGATCGCGGAAATTCGTAAAGAGTTGGTTGCCTCCGTGAGTGGTTACATTGTTGTAACTCCATATAGAACTTGTCATTACCTAGCAGGCCTTAAGTGGTTCAGGACTAGGGTAATGGGCAGGAGTTTATAGTTGTTAACTTTGTCCTTGTATGTGGCAGAGTTGGTACATAGGAATCATTTTATCTTTTTTTCGACGGTTGTGTGTTCCGAGTGGGAATAACGTTTTATTCTCGATTGTGTGATTTGAGTGAAAAATTAGATTTTTATTTACAGCTTTTCCTTAACTGTGGCTCGTTATTTGCATTATTTGCAATACATGATTTTAAAAATAAAAACGTGAGGTTTTATGAGGTAAAACTGTTTTGAAGCTCGTGTTAACCTAATGAAAAAACTTATGATTTTCAGGATGGAAAACCTATTTTTGCTCCTGTGGTTGGGTTAACTTTATGCTATGTGATTGCATATCTTGCTTTACAGTTTTAGAATCTGTTTCTATTGGGTTTTGGCTCACGGTGTGAAATTTTATTGTAAAACCTTTTTCAGGTGAATGTGGTCTTGTAGATTGACCTTGAGGTGCCCGGATGTGGCTGGTGACAAGACTTCTGTTTCGTCTTGATAGGTAGTTTATACCTTTTATATATGTTTCATGTTTGGATGTAACATGTTATAAGCATATGTTGTTCTTATGGCTGATGTATGCATGATTTATTGCTTTTGAGTAAATCATGGGTTGGTTGTTATTTTTTGTAGTTTTTTACTACGTTTTACGTTAGTTGGTTCAACAGCTTTCAAAAACAAATTTTTAAATAGTTTATGTTTTATTCAAACTTTTGTGCTTCGAGGAAAGTTTTGGAACGGCCTAAGTTTCTTTTAAAAAGAAAAGATTTTCTTTATTCAAAACTTGTATTTTGTTTTAAAGGCTTGGCTTTGAGGAATGTAACCGTAGTCTCTTGGCTAATCTTTTATATAAAATAAATCCTCGGTAGTACATTTTACAAAGGTTTTAGCCTTGTTTGGGCTTTTGGATTTTCATCCTTTGCGTTTGGATAATTTTGGTAGTGTTCGTGGGCTTTTCGCGTGATTCGAAATTTGGGGTGTGACAATTTGGTATCAGAGTTCTAGATTCGAATACTTATGAGCTATGGGAAGAGAGTACATTACCTTGTGAGAAAAGATGTGTGTGTGTTTAGTTGTCTATGTTTAAAACATGAGCATGTTGATGCCGTGTATATGTAAGCATAGAGGTTGGACATTAAGATTGATTACTCTTGCCTTCAGGCATTTGAATTAACAAATTTGGGAGCCAAATTAGAAACGTGTTTCGCGGACGTGATTTTTAGCAAGGAATCTAAATTGGTTATCCAAAGTGACGCGTCATTCTTGTCAGTTCTCCTCGGTATCAGTGTTGTGTCTGCATACTCATTGTGGTTGTATGTTAGCATGATTATGTAGTATGTATTAGAAATAACATGATAGATCGACATTAGATTGTCGTGTTTCATATTTTCTTTATATATACAACCTGTACACCCTTCGAGACGACGAGACCGTGGTTTGGGTCTAGGATGTGAGACTTGGTTGTAGTTGACTGCTGAGAGATAAGGTTAGAGATTGAGCATCGATTGCTTGGTATGTTATGGAACTCGTCAGTGAGTTGGGTTCAGTCGAGTGAGGTTGGCTTCGGTTGGAAAACTATTGAGTGGTTTCATGAGCAGAGTTTTGTTTAGGTGTAGTTGAAGCATGGTTTTGGCTTGGATAGCTGACTCCTCTTGAGAGTACGCTAGTAGAAGTTGGAGTTGTGTTAATGATAGCCTTGTGAGTAGGGGCGATAAGGTGGTGGAGACCTTGGGAATCAGTTGTTATGATTAGATTAGTGGATAGATCTGTGGATCGTGATAATCCCTTTCGGTTAGAGTTTGGTGTATATGGTTCTGGCCGTGTGATGGATTAGGTATGTCTTGAGTCGTACTATGTCATGATCTGTGTACTCGGGATGGGATATAAACAAAAACATAGTGGATGGGAGCGTGATAATTCTTGGTCGGGCGTATGTTGAGATAGCAGAACGTGAGTGGTTCTAAGAATATCCCTGCTAGCAGAATGTTGTTGGTCGTCAGAGTAGTGTCTGATGACCTTGGACGTGGTATACCTTGTAGAGGTTTGAGACTTGAGTTCCGAGTGAGTGAACTCGAGGATGTGAGGTTGAGTATGAGTTGCCGATATGCTGGGAAGAGCATGGGTCGCAACTGTGTTGGAATGTGTAAGGGTTTAGGTTATGATTCTAACCTGCGACGAGTAGCAGTTCTGTGAGATTCTTACAAGAATGAAGGTTTGTGATTTGGTTATTACCCTAGTGATCATAAGTTCGTGTTTGGGAACCGTACTGCGTGCATGAGGTTCAAAGGGATCATAGATGGATTCGACAGTGTGGTTGGTTTAGTGCTGAGACAGCGTGTTCTGCATGTGATATGTCTTGAGGTTATTTGTGTTCAACCTTAGGTTCCAAGATGGGTATGTTGCTTACCCATGGGGGCGAAGTGTGGAGTAATGATGTTCAGTAGTGGACTGTGTGGTTTGGCTGGTCTGGGATGATAGGTGAGAAATCGTGGGTTACAATACCTATAATGGATATGTGTTTTGAGAACAGAAGTGTAGAAAGTGTCTGCATGGTTAAGGGAGTTATTAGAGGTCTCAAGATTGGGTTCCCTTTATTTGATGTCGTGCGCTTTCTATTTAAGTTGCGTAGGCACTGGGCTCGAGGCCGTGATGTGGTTGTGATTTGCCTAGCAGGAGTTAGGTGAGTAAGCGCGACCTTATCGTGTGTCTCCGTGTATGACTGGTGACGAGCTCGTAGTTATATGGGATGTGTTGTACAAGGTGTGCAGATTGATAGTATCCGAATGTGTGCGAATGACATCGAAGAGTTGAGAGCTTGGTGTAGCGAATGGTCTGAATACCAAGATCGTGATTGACAGCAACTGTTTGACTGTGGTTGTCACACCCCAAATCAGAAGGTATGACAGGCCGTGGACTATGGGCCTTGGCACAATGAGCCACGTAAGCCCACTGATCAAAAGGAAAGCCAATGTATCTACTTAAAGCTTTGATATATGCTAAAACTAAATAAATTAACACAAAATTTAAAGTAAGGTCATGTGGGTCACAAACAGCCTACCATGTATGAGTTACTAACAGTCAACTAACCCAACAAATGATACAAATAAAAAATAAAATGCGAAAATAAATAAATTCCTAAGAGGTCACTAAGTTGGGTCTTAAGATATCACAGAGTCCACCACTAGCAACCTTGACTAATCACTTAAAAATGTTAAAAACAACGTCAACCGATGGCTCGATGATTGACAAGCATACATAGTATAATACAGTTTCAAATGGGAAGTTTAAAGTATTTATAACTGCAATATAATTATGGCATACTATGCATTATAAAATCACGTGATAATAATAAAAAAAATTCTTTTTCTTTTCGTCAAATTCACATTTTTTTCATTAAATACTGTTTGTGAACAAGTTCACCAAATTTTCAAAGCCAGTGACGAGTAATCAATATATCAAGTCTCATCAGAATAATCAATACCACAGTAGTGATAACAACATGATCATCTATAGTTTGTGCGAACCATAAATTGACTAACAGTGCCACATATAAAAATTCGGGGCATCCTCGGCCCGTTGGATCCAACATCGAGCTTAGAGTCACTACAGGATGGCGCCTGAGTCTTTTCTCTAAGATGAACCAGTTTAGAGTCACCCGAAATACCAAGCCTTTTCCCTAAAACTGTTGAGCAGTAGAGTCACCACGGGCTACTGAGTGGGCGGGTCGATAAGGACTGGCAGGCTACCGAAGCTGGCAGGCTACTGCACGGGGACGTGTAGCCCTAAGAGGGGTGGATTGTGATATCCTGGTATCCCACATCGGAAAGTGAGAAGGAGTTCCTGGGTTATAAAAGAAAAATCTTGGACCCTTACATTCAACGAGGCCTTTTCCCAGGTGGAAAAAATCTTAGCAGAACTCCGCAGTTAAGCATGCTTAAGCGGGGTAATGCAATGATGGGTGACCCCTTAGAAAGAAAAAAATCGTAAGAACTTTTGTTCAAAGTGGACAATATCGTTGCCATGTGAAAGGTCGGGGTGT
>JAULJZ010204037.1:0-19315 GCA_032270985.1 Heliamphora pulchella
AACACATTTTGCGGACCATGACAATCCTATTGACATAACCCATCTTGATGTTTCTGATTTCTTTGAAGATCCAAGTGAAAAATTGATCATTTAATTGGTAATGGGAATATCCACACCGATTAATATTGTCGCTATTTTATATTTATATTTGTAATAAATGTTTACAATTTAATTGTGACATACATTATCTTATTTTGTGTAATTTTTCTTATGTGAAGAATCATGGATCTTGATGCATTATCCAATTTAAACAATACAATTGATGAAGATATTTGTCTAGCAGACAGTGCAACAATGCACACTATTATTCGTGATAAAAAATATTTTACGAAATTAATATTAACAAAAGCTAATTTCAATATAATATTAGGATCTGCAAAATTAATTGAAGGCTCTGGAAGAGTTAATATTATATTGCCAAAAGGTACAAAATTTTGTATTGACAACGTATTATATTATACCAAATCCAGAAGAAATCTGTTAAGTTTTAAAGATTTACATCGTAATGGTTATCGTGTTGAAACCATAGATAAAGATAAAAAGGAATATCATTGTATTACTTCTACTATTTTTAGCCAGAAGTTATTATTAGAAAAACTTCATGCCTTTTCTTCTGGATTATATTATACTACAATAAGATCAATTGAATCACATGTTGTGATGCCCCAAAAGTGCACCGATCCAAAATTATTTATGCTATGGCATGATCGCCTTGGGCATCCTGGATCAATAATGATGCGTCGAATTATTGAAAATTCACATGGACATCCATTAAAGAACTAGAAGATTCTCTTACCAAGTGATTATCCATGTGCTGCATGTTCACAAGGAAAACTTATTATTAGACCATCACCCTCAAAAGTAATTGTTAGATTCCCAACCTTTTTACAAAGAATTCAAGGAGACATTTGTGATCTTATACATCATTCACGTTGTCTATTTCGTTATTTCATGGTTCTAATAGATGCATCAACTAGATGGTCACATGTTTATTTACTCTCTACTCAAAATATTACATTTGCTAGATTGCTTGCTCAAATAATTAGATTACGAGCACAATTCTCAGATTATCCAATTAAGACAACTCGTCTAGATAATGCTGGTGAGTTTATATCGCAATCATTTAATGATTATTGCATGTTCATTGGGATTGATGTTGAGTATTCTGTTGCACACACTCATACTCAGAATGGTTTAGCCGGATCTTTCATTAAAAGACTTCAGCTAATTACTCGACCTTTACTTATGAGGACAAAATTACCTGTTTTTACTTTGGGACATGCTATACTACATGCGGCTTCTCTAATTCGCATTAGACCAACTGACTATCATAAGTACTCGCCATTACAACTTGTACTTGGTCAAGAATCAAATATTAGTCATATAAGAATTTTAGATTGTGCTGTTTATATTCCTATTTCACCCCCTCAGCGCACTAAAATGGGTCCCCAACGTCGACTTGGGATTTATGTGGGTTTTGATTCTCCCTCCATTATTAGGTATTTGGAACCACTTACCGGTGATGTCTTTAAGGCACGTTTTAATGATTGTCATTTTGATGAGTCAATTTTTCCTTCATTAGGAAAAGAAAAATCGTAGCCTGAAACTCAACTTGAAATCACTTGGAATGCTCAAATGCTATCACATCTTGATTCATGTACTAATCAATGTGAACTAGAAGTTCAAAGAATTATTTATTTGCAAAGTATTGCAAATTAATTGGCAGATGCATTTACTGACACAAAGAAAATAATAAAGTCTCATATACCAGCTGCTAACGCTCCAGCAAGAATTGATATTCCTAGATTGAGTGATATAGCAGCAAATGAGTTTAAAACACACCAAAAGCGTGGAAAACCCGTCGGAGCCAAAGATAAAGTTCCCCGAAAGAGGATAATTCAAGGCAGAAAAGTTGGTACTCTTGAAGAAGTTGTACTCACTAGTGCTCCTGAAGAGGCGAAATCCCCAAAACAAACAACCCTAGAAGTGGAACCTCTTAAAGAGAGAGTTCGAAATGATTTTTCTTCTGAAGAGGAACAGGTACCTGAAAATAATGAAATCTCAACACATTACATGAGTACAGGAGAAATTTGGTATAGAAATAAAATGGTTGTCGACAACGTATTCTCATTTAAAGTTTCTCTTGACATTATCAGAAGTAATGATGAAAATAAACCACAAATCGTCGAAGAATGTCGACATAGAAATGATTGGCTATTATGAAAGGAAGCAATTAAGGCAGAACTAAATACTATAACAAAACGTGAAGTATTTGAACATGTAGTCCAAACCCTTGAAGGGATACAACCAGTTGGATACAAATGGATATTTGTATGAAAACGAAATGAGAAGCATGAGATTGTAAGATACAAAGCACGATTGGTTACACAAGGTTTCTCACAAAGATCCGGTATTGATTACGAAAAAACGTATTCACCTGTCATGGATGCAATTACATTTAGATTTTTAATTAGCTTGGTGGTTACAGAAAGTTTGAATATGCATCTAATGGATGTAGTTACAGCATATTTATATGGATCTATTGATATTGATATTTATATAAAATTTTTTGAAGGATATCGAATGCCTGATGCATGCAATTTAAAATCTAGAAGTATCTATTCGATCAAATTACAACGATCGTTATATAGGTTGAAACAATCTGGACGCATGTGGTACAATTGACTCAGTGATTATTTAGTTAAAGAAGGATATGCGAATGATCCAATATGTCCATGTGTTTTTATTAAAAGGACAAGAGCTGGATTTGCTATATGTAGATTATTTGAATCTTGTTGAGAATTTAGAAGAGTTGACAAAAATAGCTATTTTTTTAAAGAACGAGTTTGAAATGAAAGATTTTGGCAAAACAAAGTTGTCTCGGCCTACAAATTGAGCATTATGGAATTCTTATACACCAATCTGCATATACAAGAAAAGTTTTGAAACACTTTTCTATGGATAAAACTTATCATTTGAGCACTCTTATGGTTGTTCGATCACTTGATACAAAGAAAGACCAATTTCGTCCTCAAGAAGATGGAGAAGCACTTCTTGGTCCTGAAGTACCATATCTAAGTGCGATTGGGGCCCTTATGTATCTTGTAAATTGTACAAGACCATACATATCATTCTTTGTCAATTTGTTAGCAAGATATAGCTCTGCGCCAACTCGAAGACATTGGAATGGTGTTAAACATATATTACGATATCTTCAAGAAACAACATACCTGGGTTTATTCTATTCAAATGGATCAAAACCACAGTTAATTGGATATGCAGATGCTGGTTATCTTTCTGATCCACATAAAGCTCAATCGTAAATAGGGTATGTATTTACTTATGGTAACACAGTTATATCATGGCGATCTGTAAAACAAACATTAACTGCAACTTCTTCAAATCACTCTGAGATATTGGCAATTTATAAAGCAAGTCAAGAGTGTATTTGGTTACGGTCAATGATTCAATATATTCGGGAAAAATGTAGATTTTTCTCTATTAAAGATACTACAATAATATTGTATGAAAATAATGCGGCATACATTACATAGATCAAAGGAGGCTACATCAAGGGTGATCGAAATAAGCATATTTCTCCAAAATTCTTTCATACGCATGAATTCCGAAAGAGCGGCGACATTGATATTCAGCAAATACGCTCAAACGATAATTCAGCAGATTTATTTACAAAATCATTACCGACTGCAACATTTAGAAAACTAGTAGAGAGAATTGGAATGCGTCAACGCATGGATTTATCATGCGAAGTCGATGGGGAGACACTTACCTAAAGAACATTAGTAGATTGTACTCTTTTTTCTTCGTCTAAGGTTTTTTTCCATAGGGTTTTCCTTAGCAAGGTTTTAATGAGGCAATCTGACAGCATTTATCACTATAATGGAAACACAAGATTATTGTACTCTTATTCATTCACCAAAGGTTTTGTTCCATTGGATTTTCTTTGGTAAGGTTTTAATGAGACTTATTCTTAGTGTTTGATCATTCAAGGGAGAGTGTTATGAAACTAAACGCGTAATAAATGACCATATTAATGGTCTTCATTAAATGCGACAATTTCCTTTCACATATAAAAGGAAGAATGCACTGCAATGTGATGAAGGGATAAAAAAAGAGAGAAGAAACTTGAAAGAGAAATAAATATAGATGATCCTGAAGATCTATGATATAACTGTTCTCGAAAAACTAGTTATTTTTACATATATATGTTCTATATTTATTTGTTAATTTAAAATTTTGTCATTTTATTATTTTTACAATAATAAAAAGATAAATGAAGTGTCAAGGGAAGGGGAGGCAACCTCTTCAATAGTGAAGTTGAACAGGGGAGGCAACCTCTTCAATCGTGAAATTGATAACCTCTAATTGGGGGATAACACTTCAATTCCCGATGATTGCTCTGCCTTTTTCAGGTCTCTCTCTCTTTTCTCTCTCTCTCTCTCTGTATTTGATGGGCTTTTTTTTTCTTGTGTAGAGAAATTTGTGGGAAAGTGCTTATTTTAATAGGTTAGTAGAGTTTTTTTGTTGGGACTATTTTATCCTTGATAGTTGTTTTTTTAAGCGTAATAAATTCAAGGCATTTGTAAAAATGAGAGTGGATAAAATTGATTTTGTAAAATACGGCTGGATTCAAAATGTCAATTTTGGGGTTTCCTTTTAGAAATAGTATAGATATATGTGGTTGAGTGTTGAAGGTCAATTTGGATTGAATTTATAAAATTTGGGTTTCTTTAATTGCATCTAACATTGTGTTTTTCTATTGATTTTCGAAGTTGTTGCATAATTTGGGGCTAGGCTTTATTTACTTTTTCTCTATCCAAACAACATTCTCGGTCCTTGCTCTGTTAGTGGTTCCCAATCGACATGGTTTGAACAACAATTTAAACTGTCATTTTTTTTATGTTTTCAGTCTTATATAGAAATAAATAACAACAATATCAAATATTTAAAAACCTAAATATTTTGTCATATTTTGAATGAATTGATAGTAGTATAAATTAAGAATTTTATTTTCTGTATCATTTAAACTACAAATTTTCTAAATTTTTTTTACATATAATTCGAGTTGCACTGTGGGGATCCGATCTCTTTTTATTTTGGAAGGCTAATTAAAAACTTGTAATGAGACTTCAGATGAAAGATGGAAGCGGGTTTAATTGTGCAAAATAATTAAAATTTGATCATATTAATAACTGGTGATGATAATTATATGCTTGTCCATGCATGAGAATGATTATTATAAGTTGATTGAACGAGCCTTGGAGCGTCGGAACAAAATTTAGTTTGTGTATACATTTTCTTTTCTTGGAGTACCTTCCAGCGAAGGATCGCTCGAGCGGCGTCGGAACAAAATTTAGTTTGGGTATACATTTTCTTTTCTTGGAGTACCTTCCAGCGAAGGACCGCTCGAGCGGTCCCAAGACCGATCAAGCGGTCTATGACAGTGGACGGCTTTAAGTTGCGCGTTTGGCCTTCTCTTTCTCATTATCTCCTCTCTCTCTCTCAAATCAGAAGGAAGACCTAGGGTTTGGTCTTGGTGATCTTTGGAGCCTTTCTTGCTTCTCTAGAGTGGGTCTCATGTTTCCCGTCCGAGTGAGATACCATTGGAGAGTGAAGATGCACGTTAGAAGCTCATCCTTGGTCGCGCGATTAGAGATCTGATGGTTTAAAGCATATTAGATGCTTGATTCATGTTGTTGGGACATCAAAAAGGTAGAATCTAGGACTATTTATGAAGATTTGTTATATATGAGTTGTATATTTGAGTTTATACATGTAAAGTATGAAAAATCTATATTTTGAAAACCCTAGGTTAGGGTTAGAAGTTAAAATGTGCTGAATCTTGTGTTTTCTAATGATTTGTGGTAGATCTATCTTAATACTACCGTTGGAAAGCAGCGAGCATGTGATTTTGAAAAACTAGGGTTTGATTTGAATTAAACACATGAAATTTGGGGGTTTTGAATTGTTAGGTCTAAATGATGAAATTGATTGGGTTTTTGGACAAATTGAGATGATGTTAACCTAGTTGTATACAAATTTTCATAAATTTATACGATACATGAGAACCTATGGGTGTCTAGTTGGGGATTTCGACTGAATCCTTTGAATTTATGAATGTAAATGATATGAGACATTTATTTGGGGGTTTTTGAACCTTTTCATTTGAACATATGAATTATAAGAATATTGAAAATGATTGAATGATTTTAATTCCATGTGTGGGTTGGGTGTTGCCGAGAGGAACGGGTTTAACGGTTGGACTCGTGAGGATTGTAAGGTGAATGATTTTGATCGTGTTGGGTTTGGCGAGAGAAACCATGTTTGAGTTGGACTCGAGGGTGAAATTTTGAAAATTTTAATGTGAATGAATCGATTTGGGATCCGTGGATTGTAATTATGGGTTAGTCTAGCTCATTGGTGAAAGACCAAAAAACTCCACAGATTTGGGTACCCTACCCAGCGGCTAATAACTGAGAAGAAGGCGTAGTTGTGGCGGGTTAAAGAACACATTTGCCACTTAGCGGAACTTACATGGCCCGATCGGTAATAGTCATCCATGGGTCTATATGCTCGTCCGGCGTTAGTTCTTAAAATTTTTAAAACCAGAATTGGGTTAGATACTGGGCCTACAATGAAAGATTGTAAAAAGTACATTGATTGAATTAGGTTGGATACTTAGCCCATGATGAAAGACCGTAAAAAGTATATAGAATGAATTGGGTTAGGAACTAGTCAATTGGTGAAAAGACCGTAAAATAGTCCTTAAATCAAATTAGATTGTAAAACCATAAAATAGTTGAGATATGTAACTCCCCGACTTCGTAACCAAGGAAAACCCCAAAGATCCACAAGGGAAAAGCCCAAAAGAGAAACGTTTTTACCAGAAGAAACCATGATTAGAAGTATAAAATGCACAAAAGAATGTTTTAAAACCTTAAAGAAACACCCCATTGGAAATAAAGGCTTCAAAATGAAAAGGCACAAAATAGCCCAACCAGCTAGACCGCTCGATCTGTCGATCGAAAGAACGCTCGAGCGGTCTCTCAGCGGCTGCGACATTTTGGCCTACAGACTGAGAAACTAAGAGGTGCACAAGACCGCTCAATAGACCGCTTGAGTGGTCCATCGAGCGGTCCAGCCCTGGACAGCTCTCTCACTTTTGTTTCCAACAACTTAACCTCCCACTTCAAAGTGCTTGAAAGAATAAGTATTCATGCTACCCATTTTATAAGTACAAAAGTAAAATAGTAGAGAAAACATCTTAAAACATTCTCAAACCATAAAAAACCATCTTTCGTTCGTCATACGTCCCGTGAAACAATAACAACGTACTTTCATACATGCAAGATGTGAATGCGTAGCCTTAAGGTCTTACAAAATGAATACCCACAAAATCGAGTACCAAAACATTGTATCGAATGAATTATATTTACAAGATATAAATTTCTCAAAAGATATTTCTATATGTGTGTAATTTAATTCCCAAAAGCTTCAAAAACAGTCCTTGAGACTAAAGTTCTCATTTGACCACCTTCTTTCCATTATTACTTGAAATAGGTTAAGCACTATGAACCGAGGCTCGTAGGAAAAAGACTAGATATGATCATATACATGATGTGCAAGGATGATTATGGAATGCGCAACACGTTTAAACCCAAATTCAAATCCGCTTTTCTTATAAATTCCCGTTCACATAATTGAGTTTCTTTCCTTACTAAAACTAACACACACACCTTATTTAATCTTTAATCCCATTTTATTTTCTTTGTTTCACAATATAATCATATCCAACAGGTTCACATACACACACTTTTTTCTTTGATTTAATTAAGTACTAAAGCTGAACGGCGCCTATAAATCCCAGCGTATTTATCACCACCAGGTCATGCGAGGCCCAATGGATAAATATTCATTCTATAGCCCGACATGGGAGAACACATTTTCGGTTTCTCTAGAAAATATCGATGGGTGTGCCGCTTAAGAACACGCTTTTACAGGGATTAATCCGAAAAAATGGCATACCTTACATTGTGCAAGTTTTCAGTCTTTTATCGAGGAGCTACTCGAGCCCAACCTTAGTTATTCAATTCAATAGCACGGTACTTTAATTATATCGTTCATGTTTAAACCACTATGAGTCTAACAGTCAAATCAATTTCTCTCGCCAAACCTGATACCATTAAGGTTCTAATAATCAACAATTCAAATACCATTATCATCTTAAATTTGAATTCACATGGCAATTGTAATCAAGTCACGTAGCTCATGTTTTCACCTACATCCAATAATTCTTAGAATATATTCAAAATTCACAACACAACACTAGACTATTTTCACCCATTCCCAAGTTTCATGAAACCTACTTATTAATAAGATGATACAAGTCTCAATTTATCAAAAAACTAATAAATTTCACCATTCGGGTTTAACAACCCAAAACCCCAAAATCCTCATGATTTTGATAAGAATGAAACCCTAACTTTCCAAAACTCAAATTAAAGGTTCCGATGTGATATTGCCAATATCAAAATACCACAAATCCTCTAAAACCTCGAGATTCAACATGCATTAACCCCAATGTGAGACCCTGATTTGTTTTTTTTTTTTTTTGCGTTTTTCGACGCGTTGTTTATCATTTTCGTTATTGCAAGTTTATATGCGTTTTATGCATGATCGGGCTCAGATATGCATGTGGGGTTAGATCTTGGGGCCATTGGATGTTGTCGTGCGAATTTTTAAAAAATGATATTTTTGTGTGCCTATAAATATCGGTCCTTAGATATTTTTCAAAGATATTTTTTCATCTCTCTAGCTTTTGAAAATCCTAAAAAGCTCTACATTCTCTCTAACTTCTTGAGGGCCCGGGGCTTGATTTTTTACGGTCAAATAGCGGATCCTTAGTATCCTCACGGTGGGCTACGCATTCATCTAGACGGAATTTTATTCCGACGAAGTTCATTTTTTCACGTGGTTCGAGGTGTCAAGTTTTTGACTCAACGAGATAGGATCCTAAACTTTCATGTCTTACAAGGATGTTACATGTAATTGTATGTGTTTTTGCCATTTATAAATGCATAAAAAGTTGGTTTAGGTTTTGAAAAATTGGGTTTTGGTTTAAAATCGTTTTCGATTGATATCGGTTGGATGAAATGGGTTTTGAGGCGTTTATTTCGGTGTTTCTTTATGATTTTGGGCTTGGGTATGTTCGAGGGTGCTGAAAGGCAGTTTGGTTGCTTCGATTCTTGGTTTGAAAGGTTGTTCCCATAGCTAGGGTTTGTTTTCGTTGTGGTCCAGTTGACTGAGTCGATTGTGTGATGATCTAGTCGACTGAGGGTGTTGATCCAGTCAACTGACCTGGGTTTGGGTGGCTGTCTTGGTTGCCAATGGCTTTTTAGTCGACTAGGGGTGGTGGTCTAGTCGTCTGACTCTCCTGCAGTGGAATTTCAGTCAACTGAATTGTGGAGTTCAATCGACTGAACTCCTGAAGAGGGGAGTTTGTCGTTCTTTCCTCGTTTTGGGTGGTCGTATTGTGGCCTTGGGGGTTTGTTGTCGTTTTAGTGTCGTCCTCGGGGATGACGTAGTTTTGTTAAACATGGAGTTCATTCATAGTTGGGTGCAGGACGTGTTTGGGTCCGTGGTTCCTTTCCTAAAAGGCGAGTTTTGGAAAAAGACAGTGTTTTGTGAAAACATATGTGAAAATTGTGTTGTAGGAGGTTTTGAGTTAGCCTTTGGGTTAGGTTTTATTTTGCTGAGTGTTAGTCGTCTAGGTGCATGGATGGATCGCCCGTGTGGCATGTGATGTGGTGTCGGGTGTGTGGCATGGGTTATGTGACATGTGGTATCGTATTGTGAAACGTAGTGTTTATACGTGGTGCATTTAAAGCTTTAGTTTTATTCATGCATGTTATAGGATGGATATGTGGTCATGGTGTATCTAAAGCTCTGGTTTTATTTATGCGTGTGTGGGTAGAGTGTGATGGACGAAAAAGTAGTCCGATGAACGTTAGCTTTAGTTAACGATAGACGAAAAAGTGATTCGATATATGTTAACTCTGGTTAACAATGCAAGTGCGTGCGTGGGAATCTGAGGGACGAAAAAGTGGTCCTAACGATGCATTTGTGTGCGAGTGTCTGGGGGATAAAAAATTGATCCTGAAGATGCATGTGTTGCGTGTGTTGCATGGGACGCAAGTGTTGCATCGTGTGGGTGGTATGTGTTGCGTGGTGAGTGTTGCACGTGGTGTGTCACGTGGGTTGCATGTGTTGCATATGTTAACTATGGTTAACGATGTATTAGATGGGATGGTGGTCCTTCGGTGAAAGCTTGAGAAAATTCCTGTGTTGGATGTGAATCATCGTGATTTTATAGAACTGCATGTGGGGCCCGTGGGGGTTGATGGTTATATTTGTGTTCTATGTGGGGCTCGCGAGAATTGATCTTTACATGTGAAGCATTGTAGTAGATATATATATATCAAACTGTTTTCCTTTGAGGCTCGTGTGAGTCGAAAAGTCTTATATCTTTCTGCATTACTTTTGATCCTGTAAAACTTGTTTTGAGGCTCAGGTGAGTCGTAACGTACATAGTACTCTGCTAGCATGTTTAGCTTTTATTTTATGTTTGTCTAGTTTCTGCTGAACTTTGGTTCACGGTGTTGGATTTGACATATTTTTCAGGTACCTTCAGTCACGCAGGTTGATCGGGAGGAGCCGATTAGGGCAGAAGACCTATAGTCTTCTCTTTTATTTTGTATGGATCATGTATGTTTTACATGTTTTGGTTCTGGACCATGTATTATAAGCTTGATGGCGATATATTTAATGCATGTATGCTTTTATCTTGAGAGTGTAATATCGGGTTAGGTGTTGCTTTTTAGCTTTATATAGTTATTTGTGGGTGTTTCACGTGGCCCTGAGTGTGGGGTGTGACAATTTAGTATCAGAATTTTGGGTTCGAATATCTAAGAGCCGTGGAAAGATGATGCATCACCTTGTGAGATTGATTGCGTGTGCTTAATTGCATGTATTTAAGTGTTTCTGTAACATGAATGTGTTAGCGTGTTGAGCATGCGGATGTTGTGTAGATGTGAGCATGGAGGTTGAACCTTAGGATTGATCAATTCTGCCTTCGGGCATTTGGGTTAACAAGCTTGAAAGCCAAGTTAGAAATGTGTTTGGCTGATGTGTTTTCTAGTAAAAAATCTAAGTAGGTTATCCAAATTGACGCGTCACTCTTGTCGGTTATCCTCGGTATGTGGGGTTTGTTTAGCATGATCTTGAATGGTTATGTGTTAGCATGATTATGTGTTTTGTGTTAAGTGATTATGGATGGCGAAGCTGTGTACCTTTTTGATGTTTTGTACATAGCTGTGTGTATACAAATATTTCGGTAGTCGTGTCGTGTGCCTTTTAGACGTTTTGTACATGGTTGTGTGCCTACAAAGGTTTCGATGGTCGTGTTGTGTGTCTTTTTAATGACTCAATAGATGTACAGCAACAATGTGTGTACGTGGGCCTCATTTGTTTCTCGGTGAAAGTTCAAAAACTTGCGCAAGATAGGTGTTTCGCTCCTTCAAGTTAATCCCCGTAAATGAAGTGATTGCCCCATTAGGAGACATTTGTTGTTGTAACAATATATAGAGTCGGTACATAGGAATCATTGGTGAGAGTATTTAGTTGTTTCCTTTGTCCCCGAGGCGACAGGGTCGGTACATAGGAATCATTGGTGGTTGTGAAAATTGGATTGAAAAATAACGTGTTGTTTATATTTATTAAACTATTGGACGTTATTGAATTATATGAAAACTAGTAGTTTTAAGGATGAAAACCCGTTTTGAGACTTGTGTAGTTGAGTTGTTTGTATAATTAGTGATTGCATGTTATGCTTTTAATTCATGATAGTTTGTTCCTATTAGGTTTCGGCTCACGTTGTTGGATTTTAAACCTTTTAGGTGAAAACGATCATGTGGCTTGATCTTGTGGAGCCCCAAAGATGGCGGAATGTAAAACTTATAGTTTTGTTATTCGGTAGTTTATATCGATTTTGATACTAGATCATGTAATTGCTATACTGCATTTTATATTTAAAAGCATATGTTTTGTAAGTCTTAAGGTCATGGTTCCAATGCATGTATGGTTGTATGAGAACGAGAAGAACCATAGGTTGGTTGTTTGGGTTTCATAGTTGTTTGAAATGATTTTCGATTGCTTTTATGCTTAATATAAACTCTTGCGCCTCGAGGAAGGTTTTGAATCAAGTTTTAGCACTTCTAAAATTATTTCATTTTTTGCCTTTATGGTGTTGAAAAAGCTAGAAAATATGTGAAGTGTTGGGTGTCAAAAGTTTAGTTTTTGAAAAGTGGTCTAGAACCAGACCTCTAGATGTACCGATCGATCGGTCTATCGAGCGGTCATATATGTATGTCTCGGTTGTTTCACAGGCATGGGAAAAATAGTGTATTGTTAAGGACCACTCAATCGGTCCCTTATCCTTTAATCGATCGATCAGTTTGGACAGACTTGAAATATTTTGGTTGCTTTGTTTTTAAAGCTTGGCTCTTGGGACTCTGACCTTATTCTTGTGGGCTGTTACCTAAAATAAATCCTCGAAAGTGCCTTTTTCAAAGATTTTGAACTCGCGTTTGGTTTATGTTTTTTGACCTGTTTGGGTTCGGAAGGTTTTAGTAGATCTTGGTATCACAAAATGATTTTTCTCAAGTGGTTCATGTGACACGGGTTTTGGGGCGTGACATTGACACATTAATTTTATAATTTAGAAATATTATTGTAATATTTAAATACATATACATAAAAGACGTGTCAAAATAAGTCTTTTTACAATAATTTCTAAAATAAGCTTTCTAATTAAAAAGTAGTGTACTTAGTTATTAATTAATTTAATTAAGCTATATAAACCTATTATTTTAAATCAAATTAGGTTTATAAAATTTTAGTTTTGACAATTAAAATATGTTTAAGGCATTGTTTGGCTCAAAAGATAAATCGGGTTGGCAAAAGGCTTTTTAAATGGTTTGAGTTTATTTTCAAGAATTGGGCCTTTTGTTTAATTTGGGCTCAAGAAGTGATTTGGTTGGTTCAATTAGGGTTTTGGGATGAAACTGGCTTATCTCAATATCCATAAAAAAGGTCGGGACGAAAAACAGCGTGAAATGAACATGTAAGAACAAATCGAATTTTATTTGATTTATTTTTTCTTTTTTTGTAGGCACATTAATACGTATATTATTATTTAGTTGTTTACTTATTTATTTTTTAACGAAAAGTCAGGTCGTTACAATCTACCCTTTAAAATAAATTTCGTACTCAAATTTTTTGTAGCGTACTTTTTTAAAAGAGCTATTGGTGGATAGCGTTTTCATACCTTCCTATTAATTCCTCAATGGCTCAGTATCACCATAGAACTTAGGTTAGTGGTACAGTCTTTTCTCGTAGAACCTTCTCTTGTCGATCTAAAGACTTTTGCGCACCTTTCTTCGTATGTCGCGTCTTTATCTAAGGTTACTTCTTTCCAATTCTCTCAGAAGGGATTGATACGTAGGGATTGAGCGCCTCTTCTAACTTTTGGATCATTTACTAGTGGCTTGTCAGCCTAGGGGTTAACATGATAGCAAAATGCGGTTGGTGGTAGCTATTTAATTCCTTAATTCATTGGCATCCAGTATAAAGATTCATCTTTTAGGCTCCGAGCGTCATTTGTTGTAAACGAATTCTCCCGTGAAAGCCCTAAACTTCGATGAATATCATTACTCACTGATCTACGAATGGGATTTTCAAGGTGAAACAAAGATAGATCTTGGTTTACAAAAAATACATGGGATTCAAGAAGGACGATCGGTTTAACTTATTGGACATAGATTTCATGAAAGCAATGTGCGGAAATGGGTAGTCAACCATATAGTTGTCCTGAAATTACGTCATTGTAATGCACTTCAATTCAAGCCCCCAAGTTTACTTCTCTAATAAGGTTTTTTAGTGTATACAAGAGATTTGCAAGATTGCCCTCACAACCGAATGAGGTATAAAGATCGCAAGGAAAGTGAATGAGATCTTATCAAGGTTAAATAGTTAGAACAAATGATTAACGAACGAAATAATCTCGGGTTCTAAACGAATGAAAAATTAGTCTAAGGAGAATGAAATGGATTGGAGGAAAAATTAAACATGAAAACTGGTTATCATCTAGGCATGGCTCAACAAATAAAAACTCGAAGATAAGAATATTTTATAGGATGGAATTCCCAATAGAGTCACAATTAGGAACTTGAGTGTAGAAGGTTATCCAAGAATGATACTCAACTGAATCAAGAGGGATTGAGTACAAATTGATAGTTATCATTTTGCAATGGATATACGATTTTAGAAGAAAGGATATGCAAAGAATTTTAACTGTTCACATCCAACTTCAGCATTAGTTCAATCGACCCAAATCGATTCAAGATGTTTATATCAAGTCAAGATAGGGAGGGGTACAATCATCTCATCATAAGTTTACACCTAAAATTTCGAACAACATTCACATGGGTAACGTCGACCTCAATTTCTGGAACAGAGGTCTCTTCACCCGTCTTTCGCACACAGATTTCCTTCCAATTTGGATTCGGTAATACTCTAAAAGGACCAAAATATATAACTTAGATATAATGAATTTTAGCTTATCATAATTTATAGATGATAAAAATAATTAATACAACTTGTTCTATAGAGTCTCTACTTAACTGAGCACACGATTTTTCCATAACTCAAGGCTTAAAGTGTCACTAAACAGTCTCTAATACCACTTTGTAATGCCCCAAATCTTGAGAACGTTAAGACATACATATAATTATAGGGATTATAGTAACGAGTCATTTTATAATTAAAACATAATTTAATATATCCATAAACATTAGATTTTTCTCGATAAATACCACAAAAGTTCTAATTACATTCAACCGATATGGTTTTTAAAGACCATACAAGAATGGACAAGGAATCAACTACTATCGCTTCTCCAAAAGAAAATTAAACTTGATCGTTTTGAGTTGCCCAAAAATCCTGATCCACCAAGAATCCTTCTGACGAATAGAACTCTTCACCTTTACCTGTGGCATCAACGCCATGAGTTGAAGTCCAGAAATAAACTCTACAAATCCTACTAAACTAACTCAAACAACAATCAATTTATACCATCATTCCGGAACAAGATTTCCTATGATCACGTAGCATGATTGCAGTTTAAAGACATAAATTTTTAGTTAAAAATTCTACAGGTATAATGATGATAATATATGCTATGCATGTAACCAAACCGACTCCCGATTACAAAACAATCTACACGAACTCCACACTGGGAAATCCAAGGAATAGACTTTACTGGCAATTGAACATTAAGACCATCAATGTGCCTTGTTGTGAGTAATAATGACATCGCTAGGTTTCATACCACGACTGTTTTATTCAATCACAAATGGCATGGGGTTCAGGCCGAATTAAGCTAATTTGAAGTACCCACCTTAAGAATCATGATGTCCTCGCGTAATGTTAACCCAAAGCCCGGGATAACAGATCAGGAATTTCGAAGGGACATTGTCACACCCTCTCTCAAGGGACATGAAAAAGAAAAAAACTGATATGACTTAAAGCGATCAAAAGAGTATGTATACAGACCAAAACCAAAAATCATTCATTTATAGGAACAAGCGTACTGTATACATTATGGATACACCATTCCATACACCCGAACCGGCATACATTACACAAAAATTTCATATTTATTGGCATTATATTAAAAGATTAAAACACGGCAGCATCGACTTCGAGCTTGGGCCTATTTACGTAGGGCTGCAGTGGCCCACTTGTTAGCCATTCCTGCTATCTGCAATCACAAAAGTTACATGAGAGCATACTTAGTATTAAAGTAAACAAGATGAAAACAAAAAACTAATTTTAAGAACACATACTAAACACCTTGAAAATAAGGTTTATCACATTATAATTAATACTCTAAACACGACTTTGCCACCAATCATCAAAATAATTTATCATAATGAAGCCTGAACAGTCACATTATAAACTTTTATAACCAGGCTTAGAAATTAAAAGTACATAGTCCTCGTAGGAAAAACACATAATGGCAATTTGATTAGTCGACACAGGACATGCATTTAACAGTGATCAAACTAGTATACACAGAATGTTTATTTAGCAAGAAGTATATTTAGTAATATTTGAACAAGTCCACACATGACATATATTTGAACATAATTGAACAGTGATTGATGTAGCTTACACAGAGCAAACCTTTTTAAGAGAGACTACTCTCACACACGGCAAATTCTTCAGAGTGGTTATTTCCACATAAGGTACACCAAAGTATATTACTAACATCATTCATCTTTCATACATATATCTCTTCCAACAATATAAATAACACACTTGAACTAACAATGCTTTCAAAACACAACGTCTCATCCTAGCGTTCAACAACAACTCGTGATTCAAGGCTATAATCATGGAAACGTTTTAGATTTTAGTCAAAGATATGAATAACGTTTTTAAAATGTCATGGTATTTGAGTATAAAGAGAGATTGTGCTATTACAAGTTCATGTAGCTCGAAATATAGCTAATAAAGTAATTTTTAAAGTATAATTTATGCATCACAGTTCAAACTAATACTAATCACTCTCCCATGTTATTGTTCAAAGTAATTACTAAACGCTCTCACATTATTTTAAAAGTGATGCAACTATTCCTTCGTTCATGATCTCAACTTAAACTTCAGGTGACGAGACCTTTGTGTCTAACAACAAACCACACTCACACAGTGGGTGGTGCCGACGGTAGAGGGTGGTGGCATTAGCAGTGGCGTGAGGACGGGTTTAGCCCTTCTTCGCGTCTTCTTGCTATCCCTCAGTTTCTTCTTCTGATGATAATCCCCTTCAGTTTAATTGCATTGTGTGTGGTTTAGAGCTGAAACACCATGTATTTAAAGGTACATGATGAAACAGATGGCCACAAAGCGTTATTTTGCCGGCTGAAAATTTTGATGTAAAATTTTAGTTTTGAAAATTTTTTAAAATTAAATTTGGTATAAATTTTTATTGTCATTTTATGAATTCTCATATAGACAGAATTATCACGAGAATTTTCAAATCACTTAATATAATTTTATTTCAAGTTTTTTATTATGAATAATTTATAAGATGTAAAATTTTGAGTCTAGAATTTTTAAAATTAACTATAAGGTTTTGTCGGGAATGGTATTTCGAGTTTTTCTACTAATTAATTATCTAAATAGCTGCTGGATGTTACATTATTAGAGTAAACAGTTTTCAAACTATTCACTGATTGGGTCGTCTTTTCAAAGACTGGATTCATACTTTATTTCGATTAATTTCTTATGGTTGGGTTATTACAGATACGCCCAGGGTATTTGTCGAGATTAATCCAAAATTATAATCACACCGGGCATGCACCCAAGGAGTATGCATGCTGGGGATATACCCCAAAAGATTCTTATACTCCGGGACGCTTCCAACAATAAACCATGACTCGAAAGAACAACCGACTCCGGTAAAAATATACACCCAACGATGATGACAATGGTACAACCTCGGCAATGCATAAAGGTACAACTACTTAATGCATCATTTCATGGCATGCTTCAAATCTCATGTCATCTTGCAACATATAAAATAAAATCGAATGTTCTTAAACAACATGCTTTCATGACTATAACTTTGCACACATGATTCGCAACACTTAAGTCACATTAAGCACATAAACACGTATATTATTATTTAGTTATTTATTTACTTATTTATTTATTTATTACTTTTAACAAAAAGTCGGACCGTTACATTGACTATATTTAGTGACCGCATTTAGGTACCAAATGATATGACACTTTATATGTGATATTTATATCATGATGAGATCTGACTATTTATTTTTAAGTACCACGCATGAGATATCACATGATGTGGTACTTAAATATGGTCACCATGGTCAATATATAGTGTTATTGATCTTGAGCAACTAGCAATTCTCTCATTGATTTTGGCCATACTTACATGTAAGTTGCTTCCCTTCGGAAATAATTCTTCAAAATCTAAATGCACCAGGAGCAGCCAAACAAAAGTAATAAGCTCCCCACCTTTGCTGAGATTCCGGGCATGATCAATTCCTCTCGAGTGAGTTGCAGCATGGATCAAGAATACTATCCACCTCTCGCTCAACATCTTCCACATACTCTCCATCTTCTTCAGTTCTCGCGCGAGCACACATGCATCAAGCAATAATGTATCTCCCTTCACTTCAACTCTATCTGCAAGTAGCACCTCGCAGAAGGTTTTTTCTAGATCTGATTCTCGTCTTCTTCTTCCTCTACCTTGAAAGATTAGTTTCTCAAAACCGAAGAAGATGTTCGGGCAAGTGACATTTAGATCATCATACAAGTGCCTGACCCTTTGGATGATATTTTTGGCCTCCTTACAAGTGTCCCGAAATCTGGTTTGCCCGATACCCACCACTGCAGACATCATCCTCGGCCGCATGATGAGAAGATACAACATATAATCTGATAGGAGCTTACAAGTTTTGCGGTTTTCGTCCAGTAATTCTTCTTCAAAGCTTGTGAAATAACATAACTCAGTAGCAACGTGCCACAGAAGAAGCCTCTCACCATATTCAACGTACTCCCTCTCACTTGCTTCAATATTCTTGGGAAAAGCTTTTTCCATATAGGACTTGTGAATATTCCAAGTACCCCATTCCCAAGGTGAAGGCTTGCGACGCATATGTTGTGTGTTAGATCTCGCGGAGCCTGTCTTCTGGAAAATGAGTTCCTTGAGATTATCCTCCACGCGTTTGGTTCTTTTGTGCTGTATCTCATCAAGGAAATCCCTGAACCCAAGCATTTCAGCTGCTCTGTTAAACCATTCCAATCGCTGATGCAGGCTGTAACTAATCAGACTGTGCTGCGAGACAGAATTGGACCACTTGTGTGCTTTACCCAACAAAGGCAGCTCTCTCCGAATCTTAGAAATAATTTCTTGGGCGTAGGAATTGATCTTGAGCAACCTAGAGCAACCTATAGTCCAGTCGGAGAAGATGAGCTTGACGATTGCGATAAAATCCAACCCAACAGCACCAACAAGCAGTGTATAGGTGACGGCAATGTCGAAGCGGTGTAGTCCGTGTTTGTGATGGGACACAAAGCGTTCGAAGGAAACCGCTATCAAAACAAAGCAAATGAATCGGAAAAAGTAGCCAATCTTGCAATGCACAAC
>JAULJZ010204048.1:0-19314 GCA_032270985.1 Heliamphora pulchella
CATGGCTGTTACTTTCCAGGCTTCAATTGCAATTGAATGGCCAATTCAATTGTAATTGATCCAGCTATTGAAATCTGGACTTCAATGGCCAATGAAATTCACAGATTCCAACACTAAGTAGAACACCCTACCCCTCTTGCACCTCAAATGATGTAGAACTTCTTGAGTTAACATAATATTATCAAATACAGTACGGCCTAACATAAAAGCACCTTGGTTCTCAATAATAACATATTCCAGTCCATCCCGCAGCCGATTAGCTGGTATCGTAACTAGAATTTTGTAAACCACATTGCACATATTAAT
Source organism: Heliamphora pulchella (assembly GCA_032270985.1). Lineage (NCBI taxonomy): Eukaryota > Viridiplantae > Streptophyta > Magnoliopsida > Ericales > Sarraceniaceae > Heliamphora > Heliamphora pulchella. The sequence continues at coordinate 307 of JAULJZ010204048.1, forward strand.
AGGGCGAAATTGACCCATGTTCATTGGGCATTTAACTTTTGAAACAAGCACGATATTGGTATTTCTTAGTATTTCTTAGTAGTTTACCTGATCAGAATAAATCCCAGATAGCCTACCATATCCCATCCCATAGTACACTAGTCGTCCTTGTAGAGAAAGTAGTAGTTATCCCATTAGGCTTACCAGATTTCTCTTGAGGCATTTGGTCCAAAGCTCATTTGATTTCCTCATCAGTAACTTACTTAGTAGGAGATCTATTCAGCAAATCAAAGACACAATTCCTAACAGATGCCAACGCCCTATTTAAATAGGATTATCAGAAGCAAGGATGCGTTGTAAGTAATTCAAAACCACCTCTTTAACTTCCTCTTGATTTTCTTTCCAAATATCTCTCTTGTTCTCAAATCCTTTGATTAAATTCTGCTGATGATGTTAAATAGTGCAAGCATGAAAAAAATGAATGATCATATCTCCCTTTCGGAGCCACTGTTGTCTTGGTTTGGCCCTCAAATACCTTTCCTCTTTCTTATAGGCCTCCTTCAATGAAGCTTCAACTCCAGATTATTCATCTAGATCCTCTTGGTGCTTGGGAACAAAAGAATTGGGGTTCAAGTCCAAAAGAATAGAACATTGAACAAACCCTAGCGATTCAAGTTAAGGCTGTTATAAAAAATTGACTAATTCACAAAATTGGTCTAAACCATCCAAACCAGTGGTTTGGTTCAATTTTTTTCAATTAATTGGACCAATTTCAATTCACAAAAAGAAGGGAACCGTGTGATACGGTTCGATTCTCGATCTTAGTCTAACAGTTCCAATTTAGAATCGAACCGAATCATTTGAAATATGTTATATAATAACTATATGAAATTTATAATTATATATAAACATATATTTCAATTCTATTTTTTTAAAATCTCATTTCTCTTTCTCTCCAACATTCTTATTTTGTACTATATATATATATATATATATATATATATATACACAACTATGTAATAATTAATACTATATATACATATATAATATTTTGTATTAGATTTTCTACAAGTTTATAATTATTAATTTTATTTTTTAAAATTTTAAATAAATTTCACTCTCTCTATTCCATGTTACATCTCTCTAAAGATTTGTATTTCCTAGATAATCAAGAAATCTATTGTATTATATTATTGATTAGAATATTCATATTACTATTTTTAGTAATTTGGAATGAAAAGCTAGAACCGATCTGGGACTGATCCGTTTTAATAGATTGGTTCTTATTCGATTTCACTAGGCTTAATGGTTTGAATCCGTTTAAAAATTTATAAAATTAATGTTAGAACAGATAAACACGATTTGATTCTTGAATTTATTAATAATTGAATCAATTCGATTCGTTTACACGTGTAATTCAAATGCTTTGGCAAACAATAAAACTACTAGCACCGTCTAAAGCACCGACCAAGCACCGCCTACTCCACGTGACATCAACCCTGCAATAAAACTGAAGTGTGCATATCCCTCTTTCTTCACTTGGACGCCTTCACTGTGCGTTGGCCTTGTTTGATTTTTACTTATTTTCTATTAAAAATTTAATTTAAACTAGTCCTAATGTAAAAAATTAAAAAATTAAAAAATTAAAAAATTAAAAAAAATTAATTTTATTTAAAACGAAAATAAATAACATAAAATTTAATTTTTTAATTTATTTTTTAATTTTAAAATTTTTTATATTTTAATCACAAAATTATTTTTACAGTTCATCTCAATGAAGGGAGCCTAAAAAATATAATAATTTGATCAAATAATAACAAAATTTCTATTAAATATAAAAAAAGTCAATAAAAGATTTGGCATCTCTAAAAAGTTAGTTTTTTTTTTTTTATAAAAAAATTGGTTTTTAAGTAGGACTATTTGGTATCTCTACAAGATAAATTATACCAATTAAATCAAAGTTGAAGATAAATTTTCAAAAATCATTAAGCTCCCATTCCTCCCTAGTAGAGCCATACTACTTCTAAGAAACATGACTGTATAATTAAAGTCCTCTAATGCTATAGCACCCTTGTCATCGTGATTCCATAACTACCTCATCTCTTGAACATTCGTACTAGCATAAACCCACAATAACCTCCAAGAGTCATGCTGCCCAACATCTAAAAAAGATTTAGTGGTTTAAAGTGTTGAAAAATAAAATTCTAGAAACCAGTGATAGTGCATATGGATTATACAAATAAAACATAAAGAACCCGATTAAAATCTAAACAGCAGAACCAGATTAATACTTTCGAGATCTCCCTAATATGATCTCGTTTCAGCACTCGAAATGAAAAACACCAAAAAAAGATAAACAAAATGTATTGGATGCATGCGAACTGAACTCGACTGCACCTTAACTTTCTGCCATATTCTCGTAGCCTAATCGCGAATACCGGGTATGCTCTCAATTTTGTGACCTAAACACCCTATCTCAGTCGCCACTATATTTTGACATCACAAATGAAAATCAAAACCCTAGCTGCCAAGAGAGATAAATGGCGTATATATTAACTACAACATGGACTTGAGGAGTAATAAGATTTGGATTTCTTGTGTAATTCAAAAACCTAACTCAAACTGAATTAACTTTCTAATTTCATAAATTTTCAGTAATACCACTAAAGAATTATAATTGTAGTCTCGGTCTTATATCAAAATATTACTATTTATCTCATCACATTAAGACTAAAAATACTTGTTAATTAAACTAAATTATTGATAATTTTATTTTATCGATCGCTTTAAATTTTCTTAAAACTTTTTATTTAACTTATTTTATATGTTAGATACAAGATTTACTGACAAAACTTGATCAAATCAAAATTTATAAGTTTCCTCGAGGGATACCATTAATTCCTATCATAGAATGTGAATTTCAGTAATAATTAATATTAACCATACACGTAATGTCATTTTTTAATTCACCAAACTTATTGATCTATGAAAATTCTCATTCTTTTTGTGAATTAAAATAATAAATACTAAATATATATAACTATTAATTATACCAAAATGAAGAATATAAATACTCGTAATAACCAATTTGTATTAATTATTTTATCCAATAAGTATAAAAATAATTACCCCAAAACAGTTATATTCAGTACATACCAAGTGTACTAGTATAATGAGTTAAAATTATACAATCTTTATAATCAAGGCAAACCTATTAAAACACTATACCACAATTATACGAATGGTGTGTCCAATTCTATATAAGAGTGTGAACAAAAAAATCATATTATACAAGAATTGATAATTTAATCTTCTGATGGTAAGTCAAACCTTATATATCAGATCATCTATTATGTAAAATAAAAGAAACACGTGCATAACATTAAATAAATAATACAATGCAAATATTGTTTATAAAAATTATTATTACAATAGAAATAACTGGTCATATTAATGAATATAAAATAAATACCAAAATCTATTACATAAAGATATAACTTTTAGTATATAATACTAAGTACTAACATCAAGAACCTCTTACTCCAAGAAATCACCCCACATAATACACATAGCACACGATAAACCTTCATAATCAGCACAGATTAAATGATAAAAATGAATGGAATTCTTAACTGCCTTCCGCCTTTCCTTAGCATTTTTAGTTTCAAATAAAAAGCAAAAACAACTAGGAGAATGGAGCCTCACTTGCGCCTTTAGGTTTCAAATTGTCAGAGGGTTCCACACGAGCTAATATTCAAAGCACTTTGAGCAAGTCTAAGGAGTAGTTTGAAACCAACCCACTTCACAAGCTAATTAGTGGTGTACCATGTGGTTATTCTCAAGATTGGAAATTACATGTGAAGAAATTAGGGAATTTAAAATCACTTATTTATATTAATATATAAAAAGAGAGCACATATTTAGTGTGATGAAACTATGTGAATATTTTAAATACTAAAAATGTCTTTGATTTTTTTAATACCAAAACAATTTTATTTGATTTTTATCCATTAAACTTTTCCTCTATTATCTAATTTAAAAATTATAATTACTCATAATATTAAAATTAAATTATTTTATTATTTTTTAATTACTTTAATTTCAAAATACACGCTTGCACACGCATAGTCACAATAACTACCCATTAAAACCCATATTGGTCACTAATTTAAAAAATCCCTAGCTGTCTATATAAACCCCATTCAAGCGGTGCATTGAAGTGGGCAGATAAGCATTTCGACGAAAGCAAAAGAAATGGGGGAGAACTGTTTCGTTGAACAACAAAAATAATAAAAGGAAGAAGACATTCATAGAAGAGGAGACATACGCGGGAAAAAAAAAGTCATTCGGAAGAGCAGTTTTTGAGAAAATCAAAGATGGCATCGAGACAAAGAAGAAAAAGAGGAGAAACATCGCACAGAGAAACATTGGAGAAGTATTCTGAAGGCAAAAGAGCAGAAAAGTAGAGCCAATCGGAAGGAACCACAAGAAAGAATACAAAAATAGAATACTTAAGAGTCTTTCTTCTCTCTCTCCTCATTCCCTCTCTCTGTATATCTTCTCTCTCTACATCTATCTTTCTTTTATGGCAAAAATCCTATCAGTTAGGCAAAAATGCTCTCTCTCTCTCTCTCTCTCTCTCAAGAAAAGATAAATAATTTTCTTGCATTCTCTTAAAAAATTTGTGCCCTCTCTCTTGTATTCGTTCAGCCAGCAAAAAATATTTTTTTTGTGTGTTTTCCACCACCGAAAATAAAAAATGATATGGAATGGACCTATTCGTTTTTTATTAAATAATAAATACCTTTAAGCCCAATAATTGTCCCAAATTCTCAAAACAAATATTTTTTTTTTTGTTGCCACTGCAATAGCAACACTATATTAAAAAATGACGATTTGGATGTACTTCTTCTGTTTAGACCCATAATAAAAATATAATTTTGACTATCCATCGATAATGGCTTTAAGCCTATTTAAAATTATGGACAATCCATTCGAGTTCTTCAAAATTGGCTTTTAACTTATTTTAAATCTAGGCAACCAACGTGCTCTCCGCAAATTGGCTTTTAGCTAATTTAAAATTCCGAACAACCTATTGGATCCTTCAAATGGATAGCACATTCGGGTTCTCTAAAAAAAATAGTTTTTTGGCCACTTAAAATTTGGACAACCTACATGCTCTTTAAAAATAATTTTTTAGCCCACTAAAATATAGACAGCATATGAGTCCTCCACGTATGACTTTTTAGTCAGCTTAAAATATGAATAACCCATTCGGGTCATCCAGCAATGGCTTTTTAGCTCATTTAAAATATGGACAATGCATTTGATTCCTCTAAAAATGGTTTTTCTAACCCACTTAAAATATGGGCAATTTTGAGTTTTTTAAAATATCTTTTTAGCCCACTTAAAAATAAATAAACAGTCTTATTCTCTCCAAATATGCCTTAATGACCCATAAAAATTATGAGCAATTTTGTGCACTCCAAAATGATATTAAAATATAAAATTTGACATGTGTTTTGCCATTTAGCCTTGAAGGCTAAAATTTATTTAAGTTTTGGATTTTTTCAAATTGTCTATAAATATAATTGTCGCGATGATAAATTTATTTAAGTTTTGGCTTTTAGCTTAAGTTTTGGCTTTTAGCCTTGGATACGCAAGCACACTATTTAAATAAGTGCAGCCACAAATCATGTGAAACTAAAATTTTCACTTAAATAAACCAAAGAAAATATAAATTCACGTAATTTGTTGACTTAATTCTAACCCGGCTTTGCGCCCGGTTCAGAGATGTAATCACAAATTAAGTAAAATCTAAATTTTTACAAATAGATTTAAATTATAAATTCACTTAAATTGGATGACATAATTTTAATCTGGCCTAATGCCTGATTAAAATATATAGCCTACCTATTTAAATGAGTACAATCACAAATTAAGTGAAACTCAAAATTTTCACTTGAGTAATTTTCAAATGTAAATCCACCAAAATTGGTACGATTCCGGTACTTTGTAATCCCATTTAAGTGCAGTCACAACAACTTGGGATCCACCTAAATTTGATGCATTCAAAAATTAAATGAGTTTTATACTCAATAAATTAAAAATAATAAATAATTAAATTTTCTCAGAGCTACGCTGGCTTGATTCCAATCTAGAGTTAATCTCAAGTTGGATACGTACACAACCCATTCAAATGGATACAATCACAAAACTAAAATAAAATAGAATTTAAAATTGATATATTAATGGTAAGGGGGTAGGCGCCAACCTGACTATAATGTGCTCTTCTTAAAGTGATGTCATAATTTCTAATTTATTAAATTATTAAATGAATATTTAAAGTTCATCAAACATAAATAAATAAATTTATTTATTTCTTTGAACTATGTTTGGCTAAATTCTAGTCCAGATCTAATCTCGACTCTAATAAATAGGCAATCCACTCATTTGGTGCAATCATAAAATTCATGAACTCAACTGTTTACCCAAATTAAATTCTAAAGAATTTAAAGTCTAAAATAATGGGTCAATTACTTATTATAAATCAAGTTAAATTAAATTTAAAAATCAAATGAGTTTTATACTCCCCAAATCCCAAATTAAATTAAAATAACATTATCTTAACCATGTAAACTACATTTTTCTTGATCTCAAATCGTGAATATGTAGGCAACTTAAGTTATTACCTAGGTTCAGTCCCTAAAATGAACAAATAGGGATTTGTACTAAATAAATAGTTGAAATTAAATGGTATTCTCTTTAAATAAAAGAAGTAATTAAGATATACATTATATTTTGAATAAGTTCAACCTATATAATAAGAACTCACTTGACATGAGTGAAATTATGTTAAATAATTAAATTTAAATTTTTATATGTAAACGAATTCGACTATGAATAAAATGACCCATCTCCTCATTCCTAGTGTTGTCATCCTTCCTCCACCTCTCTTGTACGACCTCTAATAACATTGGCAATCTCATTTGGAAAACACTCAGAGAGGAAGATGCCAAAATTGACCCCAACCTCCAACAGATTATAACTGAATGTTATCTGTCCTATGCTTGCCTCCCACTTAGTAAGATATAGGAGGTGGATGTCAAAATCCCAAAATACCTAGTCCAATCAAATTAGAGATTAAAATTTAAAATTTAAAATTTAAAATTATCCGTTTAGGCTATGTTTGGAGTTCTCGACTTGATTAACATTGATTAACACTCCCAAAGCGAATTGTCTATATGGATACCAATTCTTCCCTATTAGATGTCTCAACTTTTGTACAGTGTTATATTTGTTTACTTCATAAGATAAGTATTTATCCTATAGCCTTAATCTAGCCTTTTGTTTATTTTCAAAATAATATGATAAAAAAACCCTTACATGAGAATATAAGAAGGTACAATTTTTTGGTTAAAAATGTTGGAAAAATGTGCGTTTTGAACTTTATTGAACATGATTTTTAACAAACTTTGAAACTAAATATATTTTGATTGAATTAATCTTTTTTGATGATTCTAAATCATAATATATTCTTCTCCATAAGTAGTGTAGTCATAAATTTTGTGACGTTCAAAATTATTAATGGGTGAGTGAAAAATTGAGTCCAAAAGTATGCCATTGAAAATGGTGTTTTGGTTAACTAAACAGGCAATCCTACATTAATTTAGAATAAGGAATGTGTGTGCCATATATGTCCAACCTTGGCCTAAGGGGATATGCCCCTTAAGGGTACCCAATTTTGTAGAAGGGGTACCTACTCGTGGGTGGGTTTGACCCAAACCACACGCGCTTGTCGCCGCTGCCTGCCCGTCCAACCGATTGGTTGGCCGGGCTCGAGCTTAATCTTAGGTCCATGGATTGCGAGTTAGGGGTCGGGTTAACCCTTATTTTTTTGCGAAAAATTTATTTATTCAATTTTTTTTATTTTAGAATAATCTAATTATTTAAAATTTCAAAATTTAGCTACCATTTATGTCCGTTATTGACCGTTGGAGTCAAAACAGATCTGTTAGAGTATTTGAATGGGTTCGTGTCTATTGGGCGGTTCAACCGTCAGACCAAACCAATTTGGTGACTGTTTAGGCTAGTCCGAATAGTCACCTGTGAAGCCTATTTAAAGGCTATTATCCAGTCCACTTAATTCATGCATTTCCCGAATTTCTCCCCTTTGTGTGCTTTTACTTCAGCCATTTTGTTGCATTTTTCTTCCATCCCAACAGAGAGTTTCAATCATAGTTTCGGTTCACCGAATTCTTAAATTGTTGTGCTTCTTCTAAAGATTGCTAATCGTTGTATCCTGGGAGGAGTACGCCATTCAACTCGAAGCACCAAAACGATGGCATTTTTGTCTCAAGGAAATTCTATTAAACACAAATCTCGCTCAATTTTCCTTACTATAATAGGTTTTTTAATATTTTGGCTCTTTCCATACATTAAATTTCTACAATTTTTGTTTCTCAATTTTAAATTTCTGTCGCTGTTGTGCTTTCTGGATTCTATTTTTTCGTGCACACATATTGTTTGTATCCAACAATCTTAAGACAAAAGTATTATATCACAGTTCTATAGATTGAATTTTGTGTTTTCTTTCGAATTTATAATTTATGTTTTTGTGGGATAAATAAACAGTTTTGAATATCAATCTGTATTGTACAGACTATTGCAATTTTAAGAAAAAATAAAATCATTTTTAGATTTAATTTTTATGTTGTTTTTTTTATCGGTAATTTTCGTGTTGTTGATGTAACATTATATTGGGAAAAATAAATAAATTCTTTCTGGAATTGGTTTTGTGTGTAACAGAAATTGTATTATGAATTCTGCATCTATTGGTACTACTGTTACTGTTACCCCTACCCCTGTTCCAGTTACACCACCTGTAATATAGGCTATTCATGTGGCATCCCGATGAATCACAGAAAAAGTCATAAAAGTTCAATAAATCTGATTTCAAAATAGGGTAACAGAAAATATTATTCTATTTTACTATTTTGAATCTGATTAGATTCCTATGTGAAGATGCTTCGACATTAAAAAAATGTGAAACCGATCGACAAGCGGTTGTTGCGGTGGAGCATGGAAACAACTGATTTCTTTTGCCGAAATTGTATCCTCAATGAATTGGACAACATATTGTACAATGTGTGTAGTTCAATCAAGACGGCAAAAGAACATGGGAATTCTTGCATCAGAAATATAAGACGGAGAATGTCGATACGAAAAAAATCATCTTCTAAGTGAATCTTTTCAAGTCGCTGCTATTATAAAGAAATTATCGCAGGGCTAAAAAGATTTCAAAAATTACTTAAAGCATAAGCTCAAGGAGATGAAGTTGGATGAACTGATTGTTAAATTGAGGATAGAAGAAGACAATTGCAATTCTGAAAAGAAGACCGAAATGCAGTGCAAGGCCAATGTTGTGGAATAGGCGCCTAAGTTCAACAACAAAAAGAAAAAGCATGTTGGTAATAAAGGCGAGAACTCCAAAAGAATCAAATTCAAGGGAATATGTTACATCTGTGACAAGCCAAGACATCGTGCAAAGGACTGTTGTAGCAAGCACTAGAACTTTGACAAGAAGAATGTCTAAGCCAACATAATCGAAGTGGAGAACCTTTCTACTGGGGTGGATGGCATTAATCTTTTCGTCGTTGTAACTGAAACAAACCTAGTTGAAAATCTCAGAAAATAGTGGGTGAACACTAGAGCTACTAGCCACATTTGTTCAGACAGACAGATATTCTCAACCTATCAAGTGATAGATAAAGAACAACTGTACATGAGAAACTTCTCTACCTCCAAGGTGGAAGGCCAAGAAAAGGTTATTTTGAAGATAACTTCGGGAAAGGACTCACTCTCCACAACGTGCTACATGTGCCAGACATACGCAAGAATCTAGTATCTGTGTTTTTGTTGAGTAAAATTGGGTTTAAGCTAGTATTTGAATATGACAAGTTTATATTCACAAAAGGTGGGACATTTGTGGGTAAGGGGTATCGGTCAGATGGACTGTTTAACTAAATGTAATGGTTGTTGTATCAAAAGATTTCAATGAATAAGAACGAAGTTTTTTCTGCTTATATTCTTAAGCCCTTCTCTTTATGACATTGTAAATTAGGACATGTTAATTACAATTCTTTGTGTAGATTAATTAACATAAATTGCTTGTCAACTTTTGATATTGATCCCAATCACAAATGTGAAATTTGTGTAGAGGCGAAATAAGCTAAGGTTACTTTCCATTCTGTTTAAAGAAATACAGAATAGCTTAATCTAATTCATAGTAATATTTTTTATTTTAAATCAATTCAAACAAGATGTGAAAAAAGTACTTTATTATTTTTATTGACGATAACACTAAATACTGCTACATCTATCTACTTAAAAGCAAAGATAATTCTTGAAAAATCAACTTGGGACAAAGATTAAAACTCTAAGGAGTGATAAAGGTGGTGAATATAAATCGCCAGTTAGTAAATTCTGTACACAACATAGCATAATTCATCAAACAACTGCACCTTATTCTCCACATCAAAACTATATTGCTGAACGAAAGAATAGAACCTTAAAAAATATGATGAATGTTATGCTGATTAGTTTTGCCTTACCTCAAAACTTGTGAGGGAAGCAGTTCTTTTAGCTAATTATATTATTAACAAGATATCTCACAAGAAGACGAATAAGAGACCTTACGAACTGTGAAAAGGTCGAATGTGTACCTACAAATTCTTAAGAGTATGAGAGTGTTTGGTAAAAGTGGTAGTGTCTATACTAAAGAGGTCAATATTATGATCTAAAACAATTAACTGTGTATTCATCAATTATGGCAATAATAGTAGTGCTTATCGATTTTTGATTCACATATATGGAATTTCAGATATGTAACTTAATACTATTATTGAGTCAAATAATGCGGTGTTCTTTGAACATATATTTTTTTGTAATTTTAGATAGAGACAAGTTCAATAAAAGAAACTTATGACACTACTCAAGGAGGTGATCATGATGAAGATCATGAAGGAAAAGATAATGAAGAACCTAGACGTAGTAAACGGGTTAAATCTAAATTTTTCGTTCAGATTTTGCAACCTTTTTGTTAAAAAATGAGTCTCGAACTTACAAGAATGCATTGTTTAATACTAAAGTTCTTGCATAGAAAGAGGCTGTGAACAACGAAATTGAATTCATTCATTAGAATCATGCATGGGAACTAGTAGATCTTTCACCCGGTTGTAAACCACTTGGATATATAAATGGATATTCAAGAAAAAAATAAAAACGAATCGTTCAATTGATAAGTATAAAGCAAGACTTGTGGTCAAATGATACAGACAAAAAAAAGTATTGATTACTTTGAAACATATTCACCGATTATAAGAACAACGTCTATACGTATACTAACTTTCATAGATGTGTTATTTAATCTGGATATACATTAAAATAGATGTGAATTGCACATAACCAGATATATTGTATGCAGTGAATAAATTAAGCAGATACACAAATAATCCAGAGGCAGACCACTGAAAAGTTATAGTTAGGGTACTTAGACAGTTAAGATATACCCGTAACTATGAATTATGTTATACTAGATATCCAACAATAAAAGGATATTTTGACACCAACTAGATATCTGATACAAAAGATTCAAAATCCACAAGTAGATATGTTTTCACTCTTAGGGGTGTAGTTGTGTCTTGAAAACCTTCCAAATAGACATGCATCGCTAGGCCAACAATGGAATTCGAGTTTATAACTTTAGATAAAGCTGGGGAAGAAGTTGAATGGATACGCCATTTTTTAGAAGATATTCAAGTGTAGCCTAAACATATGCCGATAATTTGCATTCATTGTGATAGTCAATATGCAATTGAAAGAGCACAGAGTAATTTGTATAATGGTAAGTCACTAAGAGGAATTATTCATTGAGTAAATAAGGTCAAAAAATAATATCGTGAATCCGTTAACCAAAGGTTTGACTAGAGACAAAGTGAGTTGTTTATCAGGGGGATGGGATTAAAGCCTATTACTAAAGAGATGCCATAATGGCAACCCAACCTAGCTAACTGGAGATCTAAAGATCTAGATTCAATGAGACAACTGAATTATATGTGACTCTAAGAGTATCACTAGAGAGATTATCTCATTTCAATTTCTATGATGAAATAGTGATCTTTGCAGCATGACTTAGGATAAATCATACTTTTAATGATTCTTATACCTTGGATATCCAAGTGGAGTATGGCAGGATACTCTTAATAAGTATCACCTATATGAGTATGAACTGAGACGGTTCTATGAAAATTGTTAAGACTAAATTCTCTAGAACACTCGTGAAAACTAGAAATGTTCAGGGCCAAAATGAATACAACCGTGAGAATCAAGCTGTATCTAGAAACATTTTGTGTGACTCTATTATGTTGGCTTACACAAACGACTGAACAATTCAAGACATCATGTTCACTGATTAGCCAGTAAGTCTGATACTTTTTCATAAGAGAAGGTTCAAAACCAAAAGCTACCTATCCTACGCATAATTTTTCTTTTATTGAACTTTCTTTGTGTCTGCATCTTATTGCATTTCTTTTTTGTCAAATTCCATTCATGCGGGGGATTGTTGAAAAAATGTGCGTTTTAAACTTTATTGAACATAATTTTTAGTAAATTTTGAAGCTAAAATTTTTTAGATTGAATTAATTTTTTTTGATGAATCCAAATCCAAATATGTTCATCACCATGAGTAGTGTAATTATGAATTTTGTAACATTCAAAATCGTTAATAGGTGAATGAGAAATTAACTCCAAAAGTATGCCATTAAAAATTATGTTTTAGGTAACTAAATAGGCAATCCCACATTGGTTGAGAAGAAGGGATGTGTGTGCCATATAAAGTCCAACTTTGGCCTAAGGGATGTGCCACCACCTGTCTATCTGGTTAGCCAAGCTCGGGCTCGGGTCCGGGTCCATGGGCCATAGGTCATGGGTCGTGGGTCGTGGGTTGTGGGTCGAGTTAATCCTTATATTCTTGCGAAAAATTTATTTATTAAAATTTTAAGATATTTACACTTACCTTTACTGATGTTTAAATTTATTATAGGAATCTCTCATAAGGTTACTAAAATTACACTAACCTCCCTTGTCAGTGCTATCAAGCAAACGTCGTTAACAGAAAATACACTTTTACTATTTCACCCTTATCTAATCAAATGGGTTTCTCTCTCTCTCTCTCTCTCTCTCTCTCTCTCTCACACACACACACACACATACACAAAAGCTTCGCTGGTGGAAAATTTGCTAATTTTAGAGATTGGGGTTTATTTGGGGGTGGAAGCCACCGTCGCTACCCCCTCTCGCCATCGACAACCCGTGGTCAACAAACCTCTCCCGTCGCTACCCCCTCTCACCATCGATAACATGTGATCGATAAACCTCCCTCATCGCTATCCCTTCTCGCCGTCGATTCCTCACCAGTGACCCCTTGTCGTTGCTCCCCTGGCCATGAAGTTGCAGATCAGCGACTATTGGCCCATCTCTCTCACGCACAAACCCACGAAATCGAGTTCTATGGTTCGAAATCGATTACAATTCAAACTATTTTCTTTGGTTTTGCAGTGCGATTTCAATCTGTTTAGCGCCAATTTTAGTCTATCTGCAAGTGAATTTGGCATGCGTGGTTGTGGTATTGGACCTAGGACCATCATCGTTATACCGAAGACTAGAGGAAGAGGCGAAGAACAGAGGAAGGAAAAGGGTTAATGTTGGTGTAGTAGTGGATGTTGGTTGGTAGTTGGCGGTGGAGGGAGGAGAGCGAGAGAGAGAACCGAGAGGTATGGGAGAGAGATGAGAGAGAGAGAGAGAGAAAACGAGAGCGACACTAGCAGTTGGTGGTGGTCGGCAGCGTCAAAGGGTGGCGGCGACGGGTAGCAGCGGTGGCGTTGTGGTGGTCTACTGTCGGCGATAGTGTGTGATGCTCAGCGGTGATTTGGCAGAGGCGTGGGTGGCGCGGCCTGGTTCGGGGATTCCTCCACCACGCTAGTCTTCTACTCTTGCGAAAAAGAAAAATAGAGGCCCCAACCAGTTCAGCAAATCAAATAGTGCCACTCGACGCCATCTCCGCCCATGCCGACTAGCCCCGTCGTCGCTACCACCGTTGTCCACGCCTACCACCATCGACATTGAGCTCACCCCGGCCAGTCGTTTCTCTCACTTTTTGGTATATTCTCTCTCCCCGTCTCCCTTTCTCTCTCGGTGGAACTACCACCACCCCTAAACCACCGAGCCACCACGAACCACCACCCAAGGACCCAAATCTAGCGTTCGTGTTGCCGAATCTTGGGCGACGGTGTGGACAGAGATACAGAGGGAGGGAGAGAGAGAGAGAGAGAGAGAGAGGGAGTGTTCGGCAATCGCCGAATCTTGGACGGCGGTGGTGGACGACTGGCGATTGATGGTGTTGATGTTGGTCGGCTGTGGTATTGCGCATAGGGAGATGCAGGGAGAAGGGAGGTTTAGTTTGTAATGGTGGTTGGAGAGAGAGAGAGAGAGAGAGAAATGAGGTTTACAATTCTTTTTTAAATAAGGGTAAAATTAGAAATAATGTAAAATGATTACTGATATTTGCATTTTTCGTCAAGTTATTGAGAGAGAGAGAGAAATGAGGTTTACAATTCTTTTTTAAATAAGGGTAAAATTAGAAATAATGTAAAATAATTACTAATATTTGCATTTTTCGTCAAGTTATTTAATGGTTATTTAACGGAATGGGATATCTAAAATATAAAAATAAAGTAGAAGGGAGGGCAGTGTAATTTCAAAAATCACATGAGAAGTCCCTGTAATAAGTTTAAACCTCAAGAAAGGTAAGTGTAATTATTCCTAAAAATTTTTATTTCAAAAAAATTTAATTATTTAAATTTTCAAATTTTGGTTACCGTTTATTTCCGTTACTGACCGTTAGAGTCAGAACGGATCCATTAGAGTATTTGAATGGGTTCGTGTCTGTTGGACGATCCGACCGTTAGACCGAACCAGTTTGGTGACTGTTTAGACTAGACCGAATTGTCACCTGTGAAGCCTATTTAAAAGTTGTTCTTATGTCCACTTAACTCATTCAATCCCCAAACTTCTCCCCTCATTGTGTGCTTATGATTCTGCCATTTTGCTACATTTTCCTTCTGTCCCAATAGAGAGTTTCAAACACAGTTTTGATTCGACGAATTATTAGATTGTTGTGTTGTTTCGAAGGATTTTCGATAGTTGTATTTTAGGAGACATACGCCGGTCAACTCGTGCACACAGATTGTTTATATCTAACAAAAAGTTCTATAATTTTCTTAATATTTATTTTACAAAATCAAACTATGTTTATAGGTTGGTGCAACCCACATCGTTTTTGCTTGATCCACTACATTGTTGGTGGCTCCAAATAGGGCCTTGGTAGCAAACCTGGGATACTTGCCGCATTGCTTACCGCAGTCAAGAGAGCAAATCTATGAAATTTGGTGCACTACATTGTCTGCAGTATGTATTATTGTTTAAGATATTTCTCAGAGTAAGTTTGGGAATTTAGTTTTTGTTGCTTACTGGCATTGTTTACCGCAACCAATCAACTTTTTTTCGACCGAAGCTACCGATTGTTGGGAAGATTGATTGGGTACTAATTGGAGGAATGATAAGTGCATTTTCTAAAGTAAGTAATAAGAGCATTCTTTGATGTGAAATATATATAAATATAATTGTATGTTTTTTATATTTATTTTTTATTTTAAAATTTAAACTGTTATAACTTTTATTATATACATTAATTTTTATAAAATTTATATTTTTAAAATAT
Organism: Heliamphora pulchella; assembly: GCA_032270985.1. Taxonomy (NCBI): domain Eukaryota; kingdom Viridiplantae; phylum Streptophyta; class Magnoliopsida; order Ericales; family Sarraceniaceae; genus Heliamphora; species Heliamphora pulchella. The sequence goes on from JAULJZ010204048.1 coordinate 16,124, forward strand.
ATTTTTTGAGATCTATTAAAAAAACTAATATTAAAACTAAAAGTAATTTTTAAAATAATAACACATCATTTGGTAAAAAGACATATACATTGTCTTATTAGCAACGCAATAAGTTACCTCGATATATTGTCAAAAAACCTTATGAATCTTTTTTTTTAAAAAAAAAAACCCATTCACGATGTTTAATAATTTTAGCTTAAAGTGGAAAAATTAAGAAAAATCAATAAGTCAGCCTTACCTCATTGTAAAGTATAAAACTTTCTCATATATATATATATATATATATATATATATATATGTGTGTGTGTGTGTGTGTGTGTGTGTGTGTGTTTTGCAGCAACTTTGACAGTAACAGCTTCTTTGGTGGCAAATTATTAAGTACTTCCCGGCCCGGCCTACTATGTAGATGAAGTTACATGATATTTTTTATAAATAAATTATCGCAATTTAAATAATATGGTCATTTTTTGTTTCATAACCACCCAACAAAAGTGAGTCATAATATTTTTACTGTAAAATTTTTTGTCACCATATTTGATAAGAGCACCACATAAACTTGCCACATAATACTCCGAGAACACCGAATAATTACTCTTCTTTGGTGACCTCAGTTTTTATCTATTCGATAATTTCAGTGGGTCATTAATTTCAGGAAGTGTAGATTTATTGTTGATAATAAATAAGTTATAAAGTTAGAGATTATTGCCTTTTAGAATGTAATGCTACGATGATAGTTTGAATAAAATATATTAATAATTAGTATTTTGATTTAATTTTTTAGCTTTTTAAATTTTTATTTTTTTCATCAAACGAATTATGGTGAATTTTTTTATATATTTTTATCAAAAAAAATTTAAAAATTCAAATTGCTTATAAAATTGAGTTTTGAACTCTAACTCATACAGATGTGAAGGGCACACATATACTCGTTTGGAATTCCATTAGGTCAAAAGTTTCGTTAGTTGTAGATAGGGTGTAATTTTGGCCCAAGCCTGGATATGTATTTTTCAGGTCTGAGCCTATTCTTCTAAGCCCGTGGGCCGGACCGACCTGAAGCCCGAGGTCCAGCCCGGTGGCCCGACCCCTAAGCCCGCTCCAAGCCCGAATTTTGAATTCCAAACGGCTACTTGGGCCCGCCCCAAGGCCCAACGATTAGATTTTTGAAAGAACGGTTGTGATAGCTTTGGTTTTGGATTGAACGGCTGAGATTTTTTAACCGTTGAAATTAATAGAATCGTTGGGGCCGAGCCGGCCCAAGCCTGGCCCAATGGCTAGTTGAGATTTTTTTTTTAAATCAGAAATTTTTTTACTATAAATATAGGGTCATTTCCATTTCAAAAAATTCATATAAATCTTAATCTCTCAAGTTCTCAACTCTCTACTCTTTAGTCTCTCATTTTCTTATAATTTGATTGTTCGGTGATATTCGGTTGTTCTATTATTCGGTGATATTCATTGAAAATTTCAATTGTTGGCAAATTAAAGATTAAAAATTCAGAATCAAGATTAAGATCAAAAGTTCTAATTGATCAAGATCATGATTAAAGATCGGAGGTATCTTATCGCTTTGATTTATTTTTTGTATTTTTTTCAGTATTAAATTTATTTTGTAAATTTTTTAATTCTAATTTATTTTTTAAAAAGTGTAGTAGTTATTATTTAAAAAATATTAACTTTATTTTTTTTTCTTTATGTCGTTAACAATTTAAATTTATTTTAATTTTAAAAATTATAATATTTTACTTTATTAAATTTATTTATGGATCCACATATAATTTCTCTCAACGAAGAAGAGAATATTTTTGTATTTTCACCAAGTGGTTCTAATCTCACTCCTTCTATTCCTTCTAATTCATCCACTGATTCATTATCATCTGCTATTGTATGTGCATCTACTGCTACATCTAGTAAAAATGAGTCAAATGTTCGAGAATTTTTTGAAAATTTTTTTTAAAAAAATTTAGATAGCATCGTAACTGTTAAAGTCAAATGTAAAATTTATAATAAACTTTTTTCGGGTAACACATTTAGTGGCACTAGCCACTTAATTATACATTAAAAAAGTCACCTAAAAAATGTACACTTTAATTTGAACACACAAATGCAAATATGTAATAGTCCAATTAGAAATATTTTTAATTTTTCTTATGGTTCTACACGCACACAAAATTATGTTATTGACTATATAATATAGTAGGAATATCTATTGTCTATGATTGAAGAACCGACATTTAAATATATGGTACAAATGGTATTTTTGTCTCAATTTCAATGTTTTTTTTAGAAATACTAATAAAAATAGGATTTTGCAAAAATTTGAAGAAATTAAAAATGAGTTGGCAGATTTATTTAAAAATTTAAAAGGTAAAATTTGTTTAAATTCTGATTTATGGAGTGCTAAAAATAATGCAGAATACAAATATATTACTGCACATTTTATCGATAACGATTGAAATTTATGTAAACGTATTTTTTCATTTACACTTGTAGAATTTTTCTACACCGGTCATAATTTAGGTATAGCTATTAGACAAAAATTATAATTGTGGGATATTATTCAAAAAAAAATTCTATTACTTTAGATAATATTTTTCTTATAATAATTGAATGCGTTAACTATCTAAAACGTAATTTGGATCTTCCAATATCTTGTTCTTTATTTCATATTTACTGTTTTGCATATATTTTGAATTTAATTGTTAAAAAATGGTATCAATATTATAATGAGTCTATTCATAGAGTTAGGCTAACTATAAAATATATAAATAGTAGTGCGAAAAAAATTAATATTTATAAAAAAATATATAAAATTTAGAAAATTATAAACTGATGTAGAAATTAGATGGAACACTACATATCATATGTTATAAGTAACAATGAAACAAAGAAAAGTAATTGATTTACTTTTTAAAATTATTTAAGTAAATAATTTTACTCCACCAAATTCGTCTGATAGGCAAAATATAAATTTATACAAAAAATTTTATAAAGTTTTTGATGAATCAATAAAATTATTTTCTTATATTTATACTTCTACGACTCTTATTTGTTTTACCATAATTAAAAAAATAATAAAAATATTTATTGAATATTTACAACATGATACATATATTTATTTGATATTAGTTATGAAAGATAAATTTGATAAATATTATGAAAAAATAATACAAATTTTTTGAATAACTTTAATA
>JAULJZ010204069.1:3897-19311 GCA_032270985.1 Heliamphora pulchella
TCTTGGGTGTAGCGTTTTTGAAATTTTTTTTCACGAAATAGGTTTGGATGAAGCTTAAGGTGAATTTATTGGGTGAAGCTTAAGGTGAATTTATATAGGAAGCCTTTTAAAGGCTATTTTCAGTGGTTTTTAAAAAATATTTATTTATTTTTTTTATTATTTTATTTAGTTTGTTTTTCAAAAATTACTTTCACTTCTATTATTTATTATTATTATGATTTGGATATAACACTCTCTTTCTCTTTTTCTACAATCTTTTTCTACAATATATTTATTAATTATTTTTTTATTATTTAATATTAAAATTATAAAAACCGAATGAGAGTGTACACAGACCGCCAGTCATAATAATGGGTGATAATAAGCAAATTTGTTTGTGAATTCAGAACCTCCCCCCAAACGACGCCTCTCTTCCAATATTTATCTTTCCGCCCACAGATACCTACAAACCCATCCCTTTCTCTCTCCCCTATTCCTGATCTCTGCATCTGCAAGACCACCACAGGCAGCACACTAGCGTTACAAGCGGCACGACGGTCACAACCACCGGCGCAACGACCTTCGCAACCACCAGCGCAAACCACCGACGCAACCACCTTCCCATCGCAAACTCCGCCACAGTGTATTGCGCGCACGAACCACCACCAATCCGCTGCAGCGGCCATTTTGGTTTTGGGTTGGCGTTGAAACGGGTAAACTCTCTCTCTTTCTCTCACTGGCCATTTTGGTTTGTTTGAACCATTTTGGTTTTGGGACCTTTGGGTTTAACGATGTTGGTTCCACTTTCGGGTTTATATGTACTAGCAAAAAACCCATAATACGGTAAATAGATATGAATTTGATATCACCATATCTATACTATCTATACTTACATCTATACTATCTATACTTACGATGCTTCTTATCTATACTATTATAATAAGAAAACAGTCAAGTTGGTGTTGACATTTTGTTTTATTTATATAAAAATCTCTAAAAAAAAAATTAGTACTTTTATCTTTTGTATTCTTTTTGAAAATAGTTAAAAAAATTTAAAAAATAAATTATAAATTTTTAATCCATTTCAATTTATGACCCACGCGTAATGCACCGGTAACAACTACTAGTTATATTAAAGTAGAGTACTCTTTTTGTGTTTCTCAAATTTGAAGCCATGTGTATTTTTTCTTCCCAAAATGCCCATCATGAATTCTTCTATAACTTATTTCATTTTCAATTTTTAAGGGCACAATTTAAAAACCACACTATTTCTGTTTTCTCATTCAGTTTTTAAAATCTTTACATTCTCAATCTTTTATTATTTTTTCAAAAAACATTTAATTTAATATTTTTATTATAATAAATTGAAATTTGCACATGTATAACGTGTGCCCGAGGCGAGATCACATTTATGCCAATTCCCATTTTGTATCTTATTGGACCGATGACGGACATAAAAATATAGGGGAGGTGGCAGGAGTGGAGCAGGCACACGTTAATAGTGAGAGTGGAGAAAACCCATGCCTAATGGGGTGAACAAGTTGTCATCCCTATACATTAGGAATGTCTATGAACATTTATGAAATGATACGATATAATTGATAGTCCATATTAATTCCATCAGTTTTGGATAAAAAGATAATAAATAATAGAATGCCATCTATCACACCTAAGTAGAAAGTCTAAAATCTAAAATAAGATTTTAGTCCATTCTCATTGGAAAAGAAGAATAAAATCACCAAGTGGCCTTCGGCCCAATGGTATGTGGTTACCTTCTCAAATAAGAAGTTGAGAGTTTGAAGCTTACTAAGTGCAAGGTTATGGGAGTTATGAATGTGTGAGTATTTGTCAATAAAAAAAAAGAATAAAATCAAATTGAAACTTTAAACTTATTATATTAGGGATGAATTATCTAATGCAATCATTTTAATTATTTTTAAAAATTATAAATAATGGGTAGCCAATAGTATAATGTTTAAATCTTTTTAAAAGTTACAATTCTAAAAAAAAAAGGATTTAAATTGGATGTTTGGATCCCCAAGAAACATTCTCACAATCATATCCTTTTTGTTAATATAGATATAGATATAAATTTAGTGTGAGTCTTTAATCTAATCTTTGTTGTGTTTTTAGTTCTCATTATGGTAAATAATGTAGTTTCCTCGTACATAATGGATTCCTTTTCAAAAAACATAAATGATCGGACAAATTAAAAGATAAATTACGGCTATTCTTAATTCAATTTCTTATATTTGAATAAGCTAGCAACCTTATCATGTTATTTTTGAATTTATTTTCTTAAATAAGTAAGCCAATATAATTCATTAATTCCTTTTCAAAAGCATAAATATGGGAAAGTTGTAGGATAAATAAATGGTTTAAATAAGTGGGCCAATAAGTTTCCTTTACAAAAGCATAAATTATCGAATAAATTATGGACCTAAACAAATTGAGCTTAATGAGATTCCTTTTCAGAAGCGTAAATCTTGGGATAGACTATAGGATGAATTGTGGCTATAATTATTTTGGATTCTTATCTTTGAATTTGAATGACCTAGCAACCTTTTCACTAGTTGTAATAAATAGGTAAGCCAATAGGATGTTTATAAATATTTTGAAGTAAAAAATACATGTAGGAAGGTAATTTTTATTGACAATAACTTTATTTAATTGGCAACAATGAAGGGTTTTTTGCATTTTAAAATTTTAAGCTTTAATGTATTGTGAAAATTTTCCTTTATTGGCTGCCTTTAGTTTACCACTAGACGCAGGAGAAAGAAGAAAAGGGACATTTGTTGATAGAAAGGAAATCCCGATTCCAGCCAGGGGGAGTGAGTATGCTTTTGATTAGCAATAATTGCCTTTTTGAGTAGCAACAATCAAGTATTTTGTATTTTAAAAATTAGGTTGAAAATGTATTAGCCAATATATTTAAAACTAGAGATGGATACAGATATGTTCATGAAACAAGAAAGTCTTGCAAGTTATAAAATGAGTTAATTACCAGAATGATTTAATAATTTATTTAAAATTATAAATAGTGTTTAATCAAGAGGGTGATGTTTGAAAAATAATAATTCCATAAATCTAGTGCATAAAATTGTGCACTGGTAATTTGATGCATCATGTTCTTGACTCGCAATTTGATGCATCTGAATATTCTATTGTTCTATACTATCTTTATGTTACTTTGCTCGCAGCACCTTAGCGTGCTTTGAACCAGTGACAACTATGGTTGTGGTGGCTCTTGGAAACTTTTCCTGACACTTGCTTTAGTGTGTTGAAGACCCTGGCAAATACTAATAGGACATATACTGTGCAATTACATGACCTGTAGATGAGGGGTGCCATGATAAAGTGCACATCTCCTTGATTTTTTTGATATACCTTGGAGTGAACTTTCTTCTTTTCTTACTATTTATTTTCTCTATTTTTATCTATATATTTGTATAGTCGTGTCCTCTTGCATTCCTGTGTTTGTCTTAATTGAAGCCATGAACAACTGGAAATTGGTATTTGTGTTATATACCCTGAAAATATAGGTGCCTAAGAAGCACAAGCACATCTAACAAGATAGCTGGTCCATGTTGAACACCTGTCGGATCTGAACACTTAGTACTGTATGCATTTTTAAAGCAAAGGACATATGTGCCCATCACAGACACATAATAACACATCACAACTTTGAATAAAATAACATGGAATCAATGATTAAAATAAAAACAATGAGGATTTGTATCTATTAATCCCTCCTCCTTTGGATTTAAATTTTGGGAACTCTACAATCTTTCAATTGGTTTACTAACAATGTATTTTAATATAATGAAAGCAAGTATTTTTGTTCACAGTTTTTTTGCAAGGTATAAAATGTGAAAAGTTTCTTTCTATTTGGATAGAATAAAATATATATTTATTTAAACATAAAAGGAGGAGATATTATTGCTATTTTCATGTGTATATATAATAAATATATTATGTGTTGTCGGTTCCCTCCCTGCTATGTGATGTTTTGTTTTTTTTTTTAATAAAGTTCTTGTGTCAGCATTTCAGTGTCGCATCATATTCGTATGCTGTGTCTCTTAATCAGAAATTAGAATATGATATTTTGCAAATTCTCTGTTGTATTTTGTAGGAAAGATTTAGACAGTCTTTATAGGAATTGCAAGATAATTAATTCATGAGGAATTGTGTGCCACTAGACATAATCTTAGTTATCGTTAAAATCATCTTCTCCCTCCTAAAGAAGTTCTTAGTTACACTCATCTTATGAACGAGGTGGAGTAGGTTGTAGGTTACTTGTGCACAAAGTCTTTTAGCGAGGCTAAAAATAGAACTTTTGTAGAATCATTGTATCTAGATATTAGGAAGACTAGATCAGCTTCTATTTTGTTTGGGTGTTGATTATGAGGTAAGAGGACTGGTCAATTCTTGTGTTCTTTGAACTGGTTCTGGTGCTTTATATCGTTTTCATGGTTTGGTAGCCCCCCTCCCCCAATAAAGATAAGAAGGTTGACATTATATTGAATTTTGACATAGAAGTAGCATATACTTTCTTTCTTTTTCTTCTTGAAGCCATGGGAGTTGGAAGGAATACTTCAAACTTAAAGCTTATTTGGTATCTTGGTGCTTCCTGTTTGTATTGAACTTAGCTTTATTTAGTTTTGCAGGTAATTAATCAGAGAGATGGAAGTTGAGGATATAGAATTGGATCTCCAGTCCCTAAGAAAGTTATATAGGTTCCTCCAAAGTATTGGACATGGTTCACAAAGTGCAAGCTCTGAATATGTAAGCTTCTTTTGCAATGTGGTCAGCTTTTCACTATTGAACCTTTGCAAGTAAGTTGAAACATGCATGGACAAATGCACATGAAAAATGTATGCGCGTACCTAATTTTATTTGTGATAGATTTATTAGATTATGGTGATAGATCTAGTGTATGACATAAAATTTAAACCAGTATGAACTTTTTGGGAGTGCTTGTTACTGTTTGTATGAGACAAAATGCCAACTATGTCTCTAAGTAACATGAGCAGTTCAGAGTTCCAATTTGTCACGTCCCAAAATCTGGGGTCACGTAAACCATCAAAGAAAAACCGTTTTGGGATACCACGATCCACCAAAACCATCGGAGCCCAAACGGGTCTAAAAACATCTCAAAAGCGGATCCAAAACCTTTGAAAGACGCACCTTCAAGGATTTATTTTTTGTAAAAGAAGAACCCAAAAGGGTATAGTCAAGGTCCTCATGAGCCAAGGTTTAAAACAAAACAAACAAAATTTTCAAAATTTGCTCAGACTACTCAATTAGTCAAAAGACCGTTTGAGCTGTCCCTCTGCACACAGTTTTCCACCGCCTGAAAAAAAAAAAAAAAATCGAGTTCTCATTGACCGCTCGATGGACCGCTTGAGCGGTCTATCGAGTGGTCCAACGAGCGGTTTGGTTTTGGACCATTTTTCAAAACTCAACCTTTCTTCCCAACACAACCATTTTTTTTCCTACCCTTTTGAAAAATCTCCAAGGCAAAAAGAGTACTAAAACAAGGTTTAAACCTTTCTCGAGGCACCAGAATTTATGTTAAACATAAAATCAACTGAAAACGATTTATTAAAACGTTGGAACCAACCCAACAAAAATCGTTCCATACAACCAAGAAGCTAAAACCACCAACCTATGATTACTCTCATCGTCATTCAATAGACTTACATACATAGAGTGATATCATGGCATTAAGGCTTACTAACATATGCTTCATATACAAAACATGATATAATGGTTACATGATTCAATATCCAAAACGACATCAACAACCGAATAACAAAAACTACAAGTTTTGTACTCCGCCACCTTCAGGTTCCTCAAGATCAAGCCACGTGATCTTTTTCACCTGAAATATTTTAAATCCAACAACGTGAGTCGAAACCCAATAGAAATAGACTATTATGAATTAAAAGCATAACATGCAATCACGAATTATATAAATAACTCGACTACATAAGTCTCAAAACGGTTTTCCATCCTCAAAACTACAAGTTTTCATATAATCCAATAACGTTTAACATTTTAATAAATATAAACAACAAGTTATTTTTCAACCCGGTTTCCACAAACGTCAATGATTCTTATGTACCGACTCTGTCGACTCGAGGCCAAAGGTAACAAATATAGACTCTCGTCCATTATCCTAGTTTCGGGGCATCCAATAACCCGCTACTTAATGACAACTTCTATACGTGGCTACAACAACAATTGCCTCCCACTAAGGCAACTACTTCATTTACGGGGATTAATCGGAAGAAACAAAGCACTTGTGCAAAATTTTTGGATTTTCATCGAGGAGCAATGGAGGCCCACGTACACTCACTTTGTTACGGCACATCTATAGAATCATTAAAAAAGCACACAACTCAACGACGAAAATGTTTATAAATACACACAGCCAAGTACAAAACGTCCAACAACATTCATCCATGTCGTCCATAAAATCATGGAGATTAACCAACATTTTCAAAATGCTTCCACCATTCTAACCAAATTGTTTAAAAACCAAAGCTTAACCCCAAGGATTAGCTCCAACCCTCCAAAACTATGTTTTCGCAGCATATACATAAATTTTTCCGATTTTCAAAATTCATCTTTTCGAAAACCACGGACACAAACGTTTACTAACTTTGTAATAAACCATGAAAACGCATAATATGCTTTTTATCCAACTAAACAAGGTTTAAATACAAAGTTCAATATTTATAGCATTTTAAAACGGTAAAAGTGCGTATAAATTACATGTAACATCTTTTTAAAGCAAGATAGTCTAGAATTTTACCACCGAGAGTTAAAAACTCGACGCTTTAAACACCGACGAGAAACCAAAGTCGCCAAAATGAGATTCCGTTCGGATGAATGCGAAGCTCACGGCGTGGATATCAATAATCGGCTATCGCAACGCCAAGAAGCAAGCCCGAACCATGTTAAAAGCTAGAGAGAAGGCAGATGGTTTGGTTTTTCTCCAAACAAGGAAGAAAGAAAACTTGTTGAGAAAGTTTTGGTTCAAAACCCAAGGCCATTAGCTGCCATATATATAATCCACGCAGACAGATCGCTCGAGCAGTCCTGCTCAGAAAAGTTTAACTTTTTTGCCGCACGCCCAAACAGGACCGTGATTGAAACCAACATGCACTCTAAGGCAACACATGCATAAAACATATAAAAACATGCTTTTTTATAAAAATTAAAACGATAACCAACACATACATATATACATTACAAAATAAAAAGGAACTGGGTCTCACATAACTTTTCTGCATTTCAACATGAAAAAGGAAAAGAAAAAAAGGAAGTTTAATGTGTTGTGGCTTGCTTTTCATGTGAACCTAGAACCATTTGTGCGGTGGCTCCCTCTTTCTCTCTAACAAACAACCACCTCAGGTGTTGCATTTGGGGGGGGGGGGTGGTGTTGGTTTGGTTTGGATGTGTATCTCTTAAGTAATAACTTCATTGATGTAGGAATCTGCCCGTTAAAGTGCCCTCATGTTGCGAGCACATTCTTTGTATGATTGTAATGAGGTTACTCCCCTCCGTTCAGGAGTATTTTAGATGGCAATAAATTTCCAACCAAAAAAACAAATTGAGAGACATTTAACTCTAATAGCAGTTGAATAGTAGAATATAAATTTAGGGTTTGAAGAAGGGAAGAGAAGAGATAGGAAGAAAGAAAAGAGATGAGAAGAAAGAGTTTAGAGGTTAATTAGCCTCCTTACCCGCACTTTATTATATATAATATTAAGTCAAAGATAGGTACAAGAATACAATAAAGGAAATAAATTAAAAATAGAGACACTCTTAGCATTCCTCCTCAAGCTGGAGAATAAAGATCAAACATGTCCAGCTTGATAAGCAATCAATGAAAAGTAGAATACGGCAGTAGCTTTGTAAGAATATCGTCTAATTTATCTTCCGATCGGATATAAGGAGTGTCAATTTGCTTACGCAATAACAAATCCCGAATGAAGTGACAGTCAATGTCACATCCTACTTCTAGGGACCGAAAATTGATGTGATTTATCGCAATCAAAAGAGTATTTATACTAATCAAATTGAAATTATTTACTCATAGGAATCAAAGTAACTGCACATGCTAAGGATACGTTATTTTGTATACCCAAACCGGCATATACTTTACAAAAACTTCATATATATATATTTTTTCTCGTTTTTTATTTTACAAAAACAAAAGACTATGAGCTCGTGTCTATGAACCTGACAACTGTGGTGAACCAACTCTAGCCATCCATGCGATCTGCAGCCACAAAAGTTACAGGAGAGTGAACTTAGTATTATAATGAATAAGATAGAAAACAGTCATTCTATTTAGAAATACTAAAACATCATGCTTTCCATGAGAAAAGTAAGATGTTGCATTCACTTGTCACAAAATTTCATAAATAACCTTATTAGTTTTTCAAGATCTCACAATTTTTGCAAAAATATCATTTAGGCTCAGCAGCCACAAGTCATGGAATTTACTGTCTCAAACTTAAAAATCAAGTTTCCGGCATAATCGTCACACTTTAAGATAATCATGTCTCATTCATAACCCATACCCAACAGTGTCCAACTAGTCGTCAACCCCACGATCGGGAGTTCCGACAGTACCGTAACCTCAATTCTCAATACACGGATAGCAACGTGATGGAATGAGGGCCACTCTTCACCAAGCGGGAGGGGTATGTGCTATAACCCGGGACTTAGCTCGAAAGCCTTTAAGGCAAAAACCCCTGCTTAACAGGAAACCTCCCCTATAAGGACAAATAAAACCCATAGTTGATTAACCTCCCCTAACGGGATATTAAGGGCCGAAAACTCTTATAACTTGCCACTTAGGAACAACATCTTGTCATATCGATAACATTTATCAAAACATTTCTTTTACACATACATATGCTTTTCAAAATGGTACAGATAGCATATTTAAAAATATCACAGCATTTGAATATAAAAAAAACATGGTATCACAAGTTCTCATGCTTCAAAACAGGAATATAAAGCAAGTTTAAAGCATAATTTATACATTATTGTTCAAAATAATATTTAAGCACTCTCACCTCGACTTAGGTGCAACAAAACTATTTTCTCGTTCTCGATCCCAATTTTCTAATCCTCAAGTGACAAGATTTCGGGGCCTAGCAAGAAAGGTAAATTTTTCTTAAAAACTAAATTTTTCTGAATTGTACTTATTTTAAATTTAGAAACTTGGCTTAACTAAAGAAAGGTATATATTTATTTATTTATTATTATTATTTTTTTTTTCAAAAAAAACAACAATGGATAAAGTCTTTAAAAGGGTTTAAAAATTAAAACATAGTTTAGATCCAAGGAGAACACAACAAACGGTCCCTTAAAAAAATTAAGCAACTAAAATTTTCTAAACACACACGGGCCTTTTCTTTTTTAAAACTCACGCACAGCTCTCCATGGAAACACCACACACACACTTAGGCCTCATTTGGTAACGTTTACAATTTTTTATTTTTTGTTTACAAAAAACAAAAAACATGTTTTTGTTTATTTTTATAAAAAAACAAAAATAAAAACATGTTTGGCATATAAATGTTTGGAAAGTATTAGTTGGAAGTTGTGGATGAATATAATGGTCGGAGGTGATGGTCGGAGGTGTTATCTGGTGATGATAGTAAGAAGTAGAGATGGTGGTCGAAAGTGGTGGTTGGAGGCGGTGATCAAGCGGGTGGTTGGCAGTGGTGACATGATGGTGGTGACCAAGGGTGTTAGCCAGGAAAGATAGAGAAGATATAGCGATAGTGGTCGGAGGTAGTAGTTAGAGATGGTGATTGGAGGTGTTAGCCGGAAAGATAGTAAGAGGTAGCGATGGTGGTCAAATATGGTGGGTAAAAGTCGAGACGATAGTCGGAGGTGGTGGCCAGAGGGGGTGGCCGAATGTGGTAGTCGAAGGCGGTGGACGAATGTAATAGTCGGAAGTAGTGAAAAAAAAGATATAATCAAAATGTGTTTACAAAACAAGTGAAAACACATTTTTTCTGTTTATAAAAAATTTGTAAATTTTGAAAACTGTTTTTAATTTTTGGAAAACAAAAATAATTACCAAATATATTTTTGTTTACAGTTTACAAAAAATTTAAAAACAAAAACAGAAAACAAAAAACATAAACGTTACCAAATGGGGCCTTAGCAACCACACACAACACTCACAAACATCACAGTGAAAACACAAAACACAGAGACCAACAATGGTGGTGACACTCGGTGGTGTTTGGTGATGAAGCGTGCGGTGGTGGCTTGTGGTTCGAGTGGTGGTGGTGGCACTGTGAGAGTGAGTTATAGAGAGAGTTATCGAGGGAGAGAGAAATGGAGAGAGGAGAGAATAATAGGGAGAGAGAGAGACCGGTGTTCGTCGCTGGGTGAGTGTCGCTGAAGGGAAGGTGACACTGGCGTCGGTGGACAAAGACCGACGGTGGAATGCCGTAGCGGCGGTTGCTGATTCTCGTCTGGTTGCGGCGGTGGACGGCAGTGGGGGAGCGCGGCTGTGGTGAGAGCTTCTGTTCGAAGCTTCTGAGGAGATGCTCTTTGCTTCTTTCTCTATTACGCAATGTTATATACTAGGTATAACCTGTGCCTAAATGTACTGTTATTATTTTTTTAAATCATTTAGAGGTTTTTAATGACGACTGAAGTTATAAGTAATAAAAAATGTAAAAAAAATAGTAGTAGCAAATCAATAGATTGTTCAAATACTCGAATTAAATAATAATAAATCAATTAAAAAATATACAATTATCACATCCTAATTGGTAGTTATACTTGAATTAAATAATAACTGATCAAAAAGACAAAAGTTCCAATGAACTTCATCTTATCGTTGGATTGTTTAGAAGGAATATGAGTCATTGGATAAATAGATACATGTCACATCAACCATTGTAACTTGTTATACAATATATTATAATGCAAATCTCAAAATTCAATAGCTTCTTATTAGTTTTTTTTTTCTTTTTTGTACGCGTGGAATTTCAGCAGCTCAATGCTGGGGACAGGTGTCGCTCATACAGAAATTGATAATTGCATGTTAGACAATTGTACGGTGATTGAAGAATCTATACATCATAAAATTTTTGATATAAAAATTTTAATTCAAAAAAATCTAAAAATTTAGGTATAACTTTTTAATGTATTTTCATGAATTATCGTATAGTTAAATTTTTTATTAGAGTTTTTTTATCTATTTAATGTATATATTTTTTCGCGATTTATCGATTACCAACATTTTTAATACCTGCAAATTTTTAAATTTAGAAAATTCTCAAAAATTCGAGATAGACTTTAAATATTATTTTATGATTTATCGTGAAATCAGAATTTGTATAAAAAATTTCTAACTATACAATATATATTTACTACTATTTTTGATTACCGGAAATTTTTAATAGATGTAAGATTTTGAGTTTCGATTTCAAAATGAATTATAAGGCTTTGTTAGAAATTTTTATTTGAAGATTTTTTTTTACTAATTTGTTATTATTTATTTATTTTTATAATGAACAATCAAATATTATATTATTCTAAGGAGCTTATTTAACTGGGCTGAAAAATTATGGTTGACACGTATCTCATTTCTATTGGTTGCTAGAATACAGGTTATTACAATCTACTCCCCTTTAAGAAATTTCCTCATCGAAATTTACGTGTCTTTTTACTAAAAAAGGTGTGAATACTTCTTTTGCATATCTTCTTTTTGTTCCCAGGTGGCTTCTTCCACTGAATGGCTCCGCCGCAATACTTTTTGTCAATAAAATGATTTATTTTGTAGAATTGTTTCTTTTCTATGTACTATTTGTATTGGCTCTTCTTCGCACGTAAGGTCCGGCTTCAAATCAACTGGTTATACTATCAGCAGATGAGAAGGATTTGACATGTATTTCTTTAACATTGAGACATGGAATACATTGTGTAATCCTGACAACTCCGGAGGTAGAGCCAATTGATATGCCGTGTTTCCAATTCTTTTAATGTTCTCATATGGCCCAATGTAACGGGGACTCAATTTTCCTTTCTTTTCAAATATTATTACTCCTTTCCATGGTGATATCTTTAAGAATACGTGATCTCCGACTTCAAATTCCATGTCACGTCTCCGATTATCTGTATAACTCTTCTGCCTATTCAAAGACTGCTTCAATCTTTCTCGGATCAATTTTATCTTATCAGTGGTGATTTGCACAATTTCACGACCAAGTAGCTTCCTTTCTTCGACTTCCTCTCAGCAGATTGGGTTTTGACATTTCTTGCCGTACAATGCTTTGTAAGGGCCATTCCTATGGTCGACTAAAAACTATTATTATACGCGAATTCAATCAACGACAAATGTTCTTTCCAGTTTCCTGCAAAATCCAATACACAGGCTTTGAGCATATTTTCCAAGGTCTGAATTGTCCTTTTTGATTAGCCGTCAATTTGCGGGTGAAATGTCGTACTAAACTTTAACGTAGTCCCCAATGCCTCTTGTAGACTTGACCAAAATCTGGATGTAAAATGTGGATCCCCATCCGATACTTATCGAAACTGGTACGCCATGCAAACGAATGATCTCATCGATGTAGAGTCGTGCGAACCGATTCATCGAAAACGTCATTTTAATCAGTAGGTAGTGTGTCGACTTTGTTAATCTATTCACAATTACCCAAATAGCATCGTTTTCCTTGGGAGATCGTGGTAACCCGACTTCAAAATCCATAGTGATGTGATCCTACTTCCATTCAAGTACAGACAAAGGTTGTAATAGTCTTGCTGGCTTTGGTGTTCAATTTTAACCTGTTGGCATACTAAACATCTTGCTGCAAAGTCTGCCACATCTTTTTTCATCCCATTCCATCAGTATCTTTTCTTCAGATCTCTATACTAACTCTTCATTGTTAGGCACCTATAGTCGATAACCAAACCATAAGACATTATCTCGAACCTCAAACTCCGTCTTTCCTTGAGCAGTTGCCTCTGCCCTTATCTTGTCCACTTAACTATTTGCTAACTGGGTTGTTCGGATCTGGTTTAACAAGGTTGGCTTTATTTTAAGAGTTGCTAATAATCCCTCTCTTTCCCGTATTGCAAGAGTGGTTATGAGTAATCGCATTTCAAAAAACGTACTACTTTGTATTGTCCAAAGGTGCGCTATACTTCCTGATGATTTTCGGCTTAGGGCATCTGCCACCGCGTTGGCCTTTCTCAGATGGTAGTGAATTGTACAATCATAATCCTTAATTAGTTCCATCCACCTTCTCCGCCTTAGGTTCAACTCCTTCCGAGTGAAGACGTACTTCAAACTCTGATGGTCAGTGAGTATCTCACAGGTGACCCCTAATAAATAGTGTCTCCATATTTTGAGTGCAAAGACAATTGCAGTCAATTCGAGATCATAGGTAGGATAATTCCTCTCGTGGGGCTTCAACTGTCTACATGCATATGCGATTACTTTCTCATGTTGCATCAAAACACAATCCAACCCTTGGTGTGACGCATCACTATAGACTACAAAACCTTCACTGCCTGATGGGAGGGTGAGTATAGGGGTTGATACCAACTTAGACTTTAGTTTCTGAAAATTCTGTTCACACTAGTCTGATCATTCAAATTTTACATTCTTTTGGATTAATCGAGTCAAGGGTTTTACGATTAAAGAGAAGTCTCGAATAAATCTCCAATAATAACTAGCCAATCCCAAAAGGCTACGCATGTTTTGTTTATACTGATTGGTCTTGCCCACTTGATTACCACCGTTCCATCTTTCTTTGAGTCCATTGAATTCCTTCCCTGGATATAACATGACCTAGAAACATTATTCGATCCAACCAAAACTTACACTTATTAATCTTTGCATATAGTTTGCGATCCCCTAATGATTGTAAAGAAAATTTCAAATGTTCCTTGTGTTCCTTTTTACTTCCAGAATATATTAGGATGTTATTGATGAATATAATAGAAATTTTCAAATCTATTGGTTGCTAGGATACGGGTTATTACAGTCAATTTCAATATGCTTGGTGCGCTCATGGAACACGGCAGGGATGGATGCAGGATTTTAATTTAAGGGGGGCGAATTGTTTTTATAAATTCTTAAGGGACATATATTAAGTTTTTAGAAAAAATCTTAAGGAGGCAAACTTATATAATTTAAACATATTTTGGACTAATACTACTATACTTATGAGTTTTTTCCAAATCTTAGGGAGGCGACATACCCCATCCGTCCTCTTTTGGGTCCATCTATGGAACACGAGATAATTAGCAATGAAAATAGCGGCTTGATTGTCGCAGAACATGTTCATAGGAAGGGGAGTAGAAACACCAAAATTCCGAAGAAGAGAACGGACCCACAACATTTTAGAGGCGGTGTGAGCCATTGCCCGATATTCAGCATCAGCACTGGAACGAGCCACCACACTTTGTTTCTTACTGCACCAAGTAACCAAATTGCCACCAACTAGGGTACAATTGTAACGCCCTGACTTCCGAACAATAAAACTCAAAACGATTTGTAAGAAAAAGCTCGAAAGATGAACATTTTGCTCACGAAACCATGATTTGAAGTAAAAAGGTACTCAAAGGATGTTTGAAAACCTTAAGAAAATACCCCATTTGAAAACAGGGTTTTGAAACAAAAGGGCACAAAATTTCCACAATAATCCTTTGAAAAAAAAAATCTTTCATGCTATAAATACCACGAGATTCGGACATAAAAGATAGGAAAAGCATTTTAAAACTTCGTCGAGAATAAGAAACTAACATGTTTTATTGAAAACATAAAATCAACCCAAACGTCCTCTAATGCATACAATAAATGTACTCTTGACCTTAAGGCCTTACAAAAAAACTACTATTGAACTATAATACGATACATAAAACTCTGTATCATTACAACCTAAAACAAGCTTCAAGAGTCTTCAAAGATGACGACCTAATGAGGTCTCAATGCATACTTATCCAGAAGATAACTCGATTCTCACGATCACCTGAAATGTTGTTAAACAACATGAGCCGAAACTCGTAGGAAAAATGACTAACAATGAATGAATATGCATGACATGCGATGGTGATTATGCGACGTGCAACACATAAAATTATCAAATGTCACTTCCATTTTCTTACAGAACTCGTCATATAACCAGTTTTCCTTACAAAATTCCTCATTTAGCTTTCTCTCATTTCAACTTCAATACATCCATTTCAACTTCTTAATAACTCGCACACTCACGCGTGCACACGCGCGCACACACACACACACACCGTACGTTTTCCAATTGTTTCCAAATCTAAACTGAGTTTACCTTTCTAGCTAATCTTTATTTCCACAACCATTATCAAGGTTTCTCAATTTGACAACTCACGCATATATATATATATATATATATATATATA
>JAULJZ010204080.1:7776-19311 GCA_032270985.1 Heliamphora pulchella
ACAATGAAAGGATATATCAAATTTATAAACTATGGAACTCCTAAAATGGTAATAGATTAACTAGAAAACTAAATCATAATAACATTAATAATAATGATAGTATATTTAGACAATCTTGATAATGAAAAAATATCCCAACCATATATTCTTACAGTTTCGCAGGCCATCCTCGATTTGTGATGTGATAATGCGGTAAACATTTATTTTGTTATTTCTGTACCTGTTTGAGGCTATCGCTTTGTTCCGGTAGCATTTTTTTTGGTTTGGATGCTCCTTACCTGTTTGGGGCTACTGTATTGTTTCGGTAGCATTGCTCTTAGTTTTGTTGCTTCTTCGGCCTTTCTTTTTGATTGGTTTCCCTCGACTTACCCGGGCATATGGCCGAATCCAGTGACAGGGCTGTATCTAGGACACCCCCCTCAGACTTTTCTCTTTCTCAACGTGCACCTGATCATTGTATTACTAGTGTATTGTTGAATGTAAAAATTTTTGCTGCTTGGAGCCGATTTTTTCGCCTCTTTCTTGGGGGCAAAGGAAAGTTTAATTGGCTTTTGGAGACTGAGAAGCCACTCCCGGAGACTGACCCTAGGCATATTCAGTGGGATATTGATAACTGCACTATCTTGGGTTGGATTTTCAATTTTATAGAAGAACATGTCTACAATATGTTTATGTATCATGATACTGTTCCTCGGTTGTAGTTTGCCTTGACACAAATGTATGCACATACCCGTAATGATGCCCGCATTTTTGAGCCATATCAGGATATTTCTCATGCCTCTCAAGAGTCTTTAGGATTCTCTATAACTGAATTTTTTGGGTACTTAAGTCTTGAAGGGAATAATTGGCTCAATATGAGCCATTAAGTGATTTTTCGGCTGAGGATGCTTCTCTCATAGTTAAACGGCTTGCTCGTCAACATACATATCAATTCTCAATGGGTTTGAATAAGAATTTGAGTCTCTCCGAATTCAGATTCTCAACACCTCACCTATGCCTTATTTATATGAGGTTTTTGCTACTATTGATGGTGAGGAGCGTCGACGTCGGTTACTCCAATCCGCTCCTCCCCTCACTTCTGCACCTCCAGTTATACTTGATCAGATAGCCCTTGTTGCTAGCTGTGGATCTCGTGGCTCGACCGGTGAAGTTGTTTGTTATCATTGTGGCGCAGTGGGACACACTAAGGCTCGTTGCTTCAAACTTCATCCCGAATTAAAGCAACGCAATGCTTTGAACAAGCCCTCTAGTCCTAAGTCCTTTCACACCGCTGCCATTGCAGAAACTATTGCCAGTTTTGAACTTCCTATCCTGCCTGATTTTAGCCGACTCCAGACTCAGATTGGTCAGCTTCAAGAGCAACTCGGTTCTCTCACTACTCGGGCTCAGGGCATCTCATCTACTCCCACCGCTACTTTGGGGAGCCACCTCTCTCCAGTCTTTAAGCTTCGGTCTTACCAGAGTCCTCATCATTTGTTTTTTCACGTCAAACTTTAAATCTTTGGCATGCCCGTTTAGGACATGCAAACTTTCAGTATTTGTGCTTATTATTTCCATCATTTAAGAAAGCATGTAATGACCATAAATTTCATTGTATAGTGTGTGAATTTCTAATCATACTTGTACTACTTATATTCCTCGCATGCATCGTATGTCTGGTATTTTTGACCTTATTCATTCGGATGTATGGGGATCCTTCTCGGTTGCTGCTTTGTCTGGATATCATTATTATGTGACTTTTATTGATGACCATTTTCGTTGCATATGGGTATATTTACTAAAACAAAAATCTGATGTATTTCTCATATTTGTTTAATTTCTTCAAATAGTCAAAACCCAGTTTAACATTGTTGTTCGCCAAATACGTTATGATAATGGTGGTGAGTACATTTCTGATACTTTTCGTTCCCACCATAGTCAGCAGAGTATTCTCTAACAACTTACCTGTCCATATACTCCCGAACAGAACGGTGTCGCAGAACATAAGAATTGTCATATTATGCCAATCGTTCGTTGCCTCCTTTGTGGTATGCATGTTCCCAAGTCTTATTGGCATATGATTGTCCTTACTGCGGTTTACCTCATTAACCGCACCCCTAGTCGAACTTGACATGGTTCGGAACCTCAGGTTCTTCGACCCGATCGCATTTTATTTTCCCTCCTCCCTAGGATGTTTGGCTATACTTGTTTTGTTCAGAATCGAAATCCAACTCGCACTAAATTAGATAATAAATCTATTAGATGTATCTTTTTGGGTTATTCTGTTATGTCTAAAGGTTATCGTTGTTATGATCCCGTGTCTCGCCATATGTTTCATTATCTTGATGTAACCTTCTGTGAGGATATTTCTTTTTATAGCCCTATGTCCGCCTTACACGACTTTACCCCTTCCCCTCCCATGGTGGACCTCCTTTTGAGTGCTCATCCAGTTCCCATTTTTGACTCTCCTTTTATGCAGGAACCCTTATCTCCCTCTGATCTCGAGCCTCCTGCCCCTTTGCAGGCATACTCTCTCGGCGTCTCCGCTCTCAGCCTCCTTTGCCAAAGATCTCTTTGGACACGAGTTCAGGTATTTCCTCTCCTTGTTATCCTCCTCGTAGTCGCAACCCCCTTCCCCTTATGGTTCGCTTAACAGTGCTAACTATCCTATTTCTCAGTATATTTCTTATGATGGTCTTTCAGCTTCCTACTGTACACTTCGTGGAAAGATCGTTTCTGTGCCCATTCCCCGGTCCGTCTCTGAAGCTCTCCAGAATCCACAGTGGGTCACTGCCATGAAAACCGAAATGGATGCCTTGGAGGCTAATTGTACCTGGGAACTTGTAGCTTTACCCGCTGATGAGAAGACTGGGGTGCAAGTGGGTCTTCAATATGAAATATTTAGCTAATGGTTCTGTTGATCAATAAAAGGCCCGTCTTGTGGCTAAAGGCTTTACCCAGGTTCTCGGTAAAGATTTTGGTACTACTTTTGCCCCTGTTGCAAAACTGACTTCTATTCGTCTTTTTGTATCCTTGGTTGCTTCTCATTGTTGGCCTCTTCACCAACTGAATGTCAAGAATGTTTTTCTTCACGACAACTTACTTGAAACCATCTATATGCATCCTCCACCGAGTTTCCGGGCTAAGGGGGAGTATTCTGGAAAGATATATTGCCTCCGTAAATCTTTTTATGGATTGAAACAGTCACCAAGAGCGTGGTTCAGTCGATTCAGTAATGTTATCTTGTCTATGGAATTTACCCAATGTCATTCTGACCATATATGTTTTGTTTGTAAACGCCTTAACGGCCGTCATATCATTTTGTTATTATATGTTGACGACATTATTCTTACTGAAAATTATTCTTATTGAAAATGATACACAAGGCATTTCCTTAGTATTAAGGTTGCTCGCTCTCATTGTGGGATATCCCTTTCACAAAGGAAGTATACTCTTGATCTCCTTAAGGACACCGACATGTTAGGGTGTAGACCAGCATCTAGTCCTATGGATTCGAATGTTAAAATTTACGCTGAATCTGGATAGTTATTTTCTAATCTATCTATGTATCAACGTTTGGTTGGTCGACTGATTTACCTGACTAATACTAGACCAGACCTAATTTTTGCAGTAAGTGTAGTCAATCAGTTTATGCATGTCACTCGTAAGGCTCATCTGGATGTAGTCTTTCATATCTTGAGGTACCTCAAGACCTATCCCGGATTTGGTTTATTCTTCTTTGCTGGTACCAAATCTGGACTTTCATATTTTACTGATGCGGATTATGCTAGATCTAAACTGACCGATGTTCTACGTCTGGTTTATGTACTTTTTATGGTCATCATCTTATATCATGGAAAAGTAAAAAAGCAAGCAGTTGTTTCACAATCTTCAACTGAGGCAGAGTATTGAGCGATGGCACAGGGTACTTGTGAAATACTTTGGCTTCAGTCTATTCTTGCTGAGCTGGGCTTTGAGGAAAAAGAATCTTCTTTATTATTGTGATAATAAGTCTGCCATTATGCTTGCTTCAAATTTAGTCCTTTATGAACGGACTAAACATATAGAAGTGGATATTCATTTTATTCGAGAGAAAGTTCGAGTAGGCACTTTGACCCCCTCTTTTGTCTCTTCTTCTAATCAGACTACAGACATATTCACTAAACCCGTAGGACTATCTCTGCTCAAGTCTTCAATTGTCATGCTGGGTCTGATTGATATCTTTGTCTTAACATGAGGGGGAGTATTAGAAATAATATATTTTAGGATATTAAGATTTATTAGGATTTCTTATTTTTATGGTGGTATCATTAGTTTTATTTCTTTCCTATATTGTTGATTCTTATTCCTTTTGTAGATCCACTCCAATATTATAATTAGATGGCTTTTCCTCATTGTAGGTAAGCCAAATTCACAAAATTCTTTTATTCTTTTGCTCCGACCCCCCTATGCGAGTCCATATTGATAGCCAAGTTGAAAATATTATTACTATATTACAAAGGCTAAAACAATAATGAGGGGATACATCATATATACAAGCTATAGAAAACCCTAATAATGGTAATAAGACTAACTAGGAAACAAGATCTTAATAATGGAAAAATATTCTAATAATAATAATAGTATATTCCCACAATTAATAGAAAAATATCTCACTAATAATAATAATAATATATTCTCACACCCTCTCTCAAACTAACGATGCGAGCCCGAAGAGCAACGGTGTGAGTCTTTGTGAACACTTTTAACTGATTTTCACTTTGTCCGTCAACACCTTCAATTAGGCACCATTAACGGCGAGAGTTTGTGCAACAAAAATAGAAAACGAGCAATGGTGTGAGTCTTCGTGAAGAAATCAGCAAGCTGCAGAGAGGAGGAGACGAACGGAATGCTAATGGTGCCCAGTTGAAGGTGTTGACGGACAAAGTGAAAATCAATTTTAATAAACTCGGTATGCTCATGAAACATGGAAATATGGACAATCTGGATGGCGCCCGTATTGTCACAATAAAGTGAGGTAAGAGAATCGGAAGAGACCCCTAGATCAGACACCAACCACCGGAGCCAAACAATTTCAGCAGTAGCATGAGTCATAGCACGATATTCTGCCTCAGCAGTAGATTAGGTAATCACAGACTGTTTCTTACTCTTCCAAGAAATGAGTGATTCAGTGAGAAAGATGCAATACTCGGTAGTAGACTTTCGATCAGAAACATCACCAACCCAGTCAGCATTCGTATAGGCTTGAAGATTTAACGAGGAGGTGGAGGACAACAATAAACTATGGAAAATAGTATGCCGGACATAATGGATGATGCAGAGCAAAGCAGCTTAATGAGTAGAGCGAGGTACATAAACAAATTAGCTGACGACATGAACGACATAGGTAATATCAGGTTTAGACAGAGGGAGATGGACTAAACACCCGATCAGCTCCCGATAAACAGAAGGATCTTCGAGGGAAACACCATCAAAAGAAGAGAATTTGGCATGGAGTTCAATGGGGGTGTCAACAATTTTAACATCAATTAGACGGGTACGATGAACAATCTCACGAGCATACTTAGCTTGGGAGAGATAATAACCCTGAGGTGAAGAAGCGACCTCGATACCATGAAAATACCGAAGAGGGCCCAAATCTTTTATCTCAAATTCCCAAAACAAGTGTTGTTTGACCTTCAATATAGTGACCGAATTAGAACTAGTGATGATCATGTCATCCACATATAAAAGCAAAAGAACAATACCGCCATATGTACGTCGGATGAAAAGAGCAGAATCATGGGGGCTAGAATGAAATCCAATCTAGCTAACAGTAGACTGAAAATGGTCATACCAGGCACGTGGGGATTTCTTAAGGACATAAAGAGCAAGACGAAGACGGCATACCATGCTCGGAGGATGGGAAAGACCCAGAGGAAGATGCATATAAACTTTCTGATGAAGGTATCTATTGAGAAAGGCATTCTTGACATCCAAGTTGAAAGTGAGGCCAGTGATAGACGGCAGTAACATAGATGAGAGTACGAACAATGGTCATTTTAGCCACCAGGGAGAATGTTTCCTCGTAATCAACGCCATATTCTTGGGAAAAGCCCTTGGCAACGAGAGAAGCTTTGTAGCGCTCTAAGGAGCCACGTGAGTGAGTTTTGACTTTGTAAACCCACTTGCATCCAATGAGATTTTTACCTGTAGGAAGACTGACAAAATCCCAAGTACCAATTTTTTGAAGAGCAGATAATTCGTCAGACATGCATTAACTCAATTAGGATCAGTATATGTTTCTTTATAAAATCGAGACTCAAAATAAGTATGAATAAAAGTAAAAAGGGCACGATATGAAGGAGAGAAACAAGTGTTCAAAAAATCAAGTCTTACTGGCGGGGTACGGGTACGGGCGGGATAGCGACAATCAAGAGGGGCAGGAGCCTCAGGACCCAAAAGAGCTGATGGAGCAAAGCCAGAGCTGGTGCAGACAGGTGGAAGAGCAACTGGACGACATGAGTAAACCAATGGGAGAGAGGAAGACTGAGAAGGTTGGGAGGGAGGGGGAAGATCAGGGACTTCAATGGTGGAAGTAAACTCCTCAGAGGATACATCGAGAGGAAAAGGATCACTATGAACTAAATCCTCTTTGGAGATAGAGCATACTTAGGAAGAAGATTAAAATAGGCGAGATGTTTAAAAAAGACAACATGACGCGACACATAGAGATGTCGAGAAACTGGGTCATAACAACGATAACCTTTTTGGTGGAGGCCATACCCTAAGAAGACACAAAAACCAGAGCGAGCACTGAGTTTGGTCCGGCCTCGTTTAGGGAGAAGAACAAAACAAACGAAACCAAAGACACGGAGTAGGGAGTAGTAGGAGCATATCTAAAAAGCTTCTCATATGGGGAGAGCCCAGAAAGGAGAGGGAAGGGCATACAATTGAGAAGATACACAACTGTAAGAACGGCTTCTCCCCAAAAGACAGCAGGGACAAATGAGGGTAGAAAAAGCGATCTTACTGTCTCAAGAATATGTCTATGTTTCCTCTCAGCACTACCATTTTGGGCCGGAGTATCGGAACAAGAGGACTGATGAATAGTACTAGAGGAAGCCAAAAAATCTGTAAATTTAGTGAGAAAATATTCCCCACCCAAATCTAAAAGAAGAATCTTTATAGTGGTAGAAAATTGTGTGTGAACTATAGAGTGAAAATCACGATAAATGCGAAAGAAATCAGACTTCTAAGACAAAGTACACCAAACAGAACCGACTATAGTCATCAATAAAAGATACATAGTAGACAGAGCCACCCTTGGTGGCAAGGGGAGAAGGGCCCCAAATATCAGTATGGACAATGGAGAAAGGAAAGGTAGAAATAAATGAACTTTATTAAAAGGTAAGGCTAACACTTTTGTAAGTTTGCAACCACTGCACTCGAAAATATCACAAACAGACACTTTTCCTAAACTACCAGACTGAATTAAAATTTTTAAACGTTCACTTGACAAACAACCTAAACGAGAATGCCAAAGGTAAAAAGATGAAGAATGCTGATCTAAAGAAAAAGAAGACATGGCAGTGTTGGACACTGGGGGAATATGCAAGCTCTCCAAAATGTAAAGGTTACCAGCTCTATGCTCAATCCTAATCTGCTTATGTGACTTCTGATCCTGAACAACAGAACCAGTGGAAGAAAAAAGGATATTAAAACCAGAATTAGAAAGCTGACTAACAGATAGTAGTCTAACAGACAGCTGTGGTATGTAAAAGACATCAGGAATAGACAAACTAGACGAAGTAGAGGGAACAACCGAGCCAATGGAAACAACACGAATAAGAGAGCCATCGACAGTGCAAATAGTGACGGGAGATGAAAGGGAAACACAATTGCTAAGATAAGATAAATTGGACGTCATATGGTGGGAAGAACCAGAATTAAATATCCAAGTCGAGGGTAAAATACCTGAAAGGTAAAAATTATGAGAACCTGTGTGAGAGGTAGGCACAGAATCATGTGATTGATTCTCGGGAGATGCAAGCATGGCTTGAAATTGACAAAACTAGTCAAATAGGGCTTGTGA
Source organism: Heliamphora pulchella (assembly GCA_032270985.1). Lineage (NCBI taxonomy): Eukaryota > Viridiplantae > Streptophyta > Magnoliopsida > Ericales > Sarraceniaceae > Heliamphora > Heliamphora pulchella. The sequence continues at coordinate 15,830 of JAULJZ010204080.1, forward strand.
TGGAGGGGAAATAGATCCAGTCGATGCAGGTCTGGGAAGAGCAGCAGGAGGATGATAAATTGGAGTTGAGGTACATGAAGGAGCAGTAGAGGAAGAATGGTTCTTTTGTGTTAACTTGGGGCATGCAGACTTCCAATGGCCCTTCTAATGACAGAAGTTGCACTCATCCAAGGATCTAAATAACGGCCATTACGTAACATATCGGCCGTTACGTAACAGTATCTTGAAGTGCCGATTCTGTTACGCTGCAGTGTATCGGTTGCACATAGAATCCCCACTGTATCGACCGTTACTCCCGTTACGTAACGGGTATGAGTTTCTTTTTTCTCTTGTCTTCTTCGAACTCCTCTGTGCCTTTTCTGCTTTTCCAAACATCTTTTTCCACTTCCGAACTCATCTTGCTCTTCGATTTTAGTTCAGAACATTGGATCTAGGGTTCCAGCGTCGATTTGGATTGTCGATCGTGTGTTGGAGTTCGGATCTAGGGTTCGATTTGTTAGCTTTATCATTATTATAACTTTATTATTATTGTTATTATCTGGTGTGGTTAAGCACACCATATTTTGTCATGTGGTCTTGTTGTTATATAAATAAACCGTTGCGTACCCGATTAGTGTTAACGCCTTCATTCAACCTAATACTGTCCTCTTAATATGGTATCAAAGTCACCACCACCGACAGCTCCTCTTCTCCCAGCTTTGAGGCTCATTGTCGTTTGGGGCACCCGTCTATATCCAGTTTGTATAGTCTTTGTCCTAATTTTTGTTCTATTTCTCATATTGAGTGTGAGTCGTGTCGGTTGGCAAAGCACTTGCGTATGCCTTTATTGCCTCGGTCAATAAACGAGCTTCAGTTCCTTTTTCTTTAGTCCATTCAGATGTTTGGGGGCTGTGTCCTGTCGAGTCTATTTTCGGATTTCGTTATTATGTCATATTTGTGGATGATTATTCTCGTGTCATTTTTTTATATCTCATGCGACATAAATCTGAAGTAGCTTTTATTTTCTCCTCATTCTGTATGGAAGTTCAAACCCAGTTTCAGACAATGGTGGTGAGTATCTCTCCACCCCGATGAAGATTTTTATGTCCACTCATGGTATTGTTCATCAGACTTCTTGCCCAGCTACCCCACAACAGAATGGTGTAGCTAAGCGCAAGAATCGCCATATTATGGAGGCTGCTCATGCTCTTTTGTTTCAGATGCAAGTACCTAAGAACTTCTGGGGGCATGCCGTTTTGACTGTTTGTTACTTGATCAACCGCCTCTCCTCTCATGTTCTTAGTGAAAAAATTCTGATGGAGGTCTCTCTCCAGCGAAGAGCCTTTTCTCTCTACCTTTGAGAATATTTGGGTGCCTTTGTTATGTTCGGGATATTCATCCCCAGTGGACGAAATTGGATGCTCGTGTTGTCAAGTGCATTTTCCTTGGTTATGTTAAGACTCAGAAGAGGTACTGCTGTTTTTGTCCCTCACTAAATCGGTTCCTTGTCTCTTGGGATGTTGTGTTTGTGGAGTTTACTTTTTTTTCTGCGTCAGCTTCGGTTTTGTTGAGGGTTGAGAGGTCTGATCTTGAAAGCCTTGATTTCTTAGTGTCTCATTTGCCTTCATCTTCTACTGCAGGTATTCCTACTACTGAGGGGTCCTCTACACCTTCCCCATCCACTTCTCCTACTTCATTGGAACTCTCCTTTGCCGAGTCAGTCTCCTCGTCTGAGATCCCTCTTCCCACGGTTAGTGATTCTTCCTCTGACAGTGATGCTCCTATTGCTACTTGGAAATCTTATCGATCTTGCAGGGATCACCCACTATATACTATCTCGTACAAAGGACTTTTTGCCTCCTTACAAGCATGCATAGCTACTATGGATCAGGCAGTTATTCCTAGTACAGTTACTGAGTCACTATCAAATCCTGGATGGTAGGGTGCAATGATGGAAGAAATGCGGGCTCTTGAGTCCACCTCTACCTGGTCTCTTGTTTCTCTTCCAGCAGATGAGCAGGCTATTGGCTACAAATGGGTCGTTACGGTCAAGGTCAATCCTAATGGTTCTCTTGCCCGCTTTAAGGCCCGCCTTGTTACAAATGGGTATGCTAAGACGTATGGAGTTGATTATTTTGAAACCTTCCCCCCTGTCGTCAAGATGGCATCTGTTTGCCTGTTTATGTCACTAGCTGCTTCTCGCCATTGGCCTTTGTATCAGCTTGATGTGAAGAATGCCTTTCTTCACGGCGATTTACAAGAGAAAGTCTATATGAAGCAACCTCCTGGGTTTGTTGCTCAAGGGGAGTCTCAGCTGGTTTGTCGCCTGCATTGATCCCTTTATGGTCTGAAGCAGTCTCCACGTGCGTGGTTTGGTCGATTTAGTATGGTTATGCAACAATTTGGCCTTTTATAGTAACGAAAAGACCACACTGTGTTTTATAGGCGTTCTTTTGCTGGATGTGTTCTATTGGTCGTTTACGTTGATGATATTGTTATCACTAGTGACGATGCTGTGGACATTTCTAGTCTGAAGCAATTTCTAAAATCTTAGTTCCAAACTAAGGACTTGGGGAAACTGAAATATTTTCTTGGAGTTGAGGTAGCACGTGGCAAGAAGGGTATCTTTATTTCCCAGAGGAAGTATACGTTGGATATTCTAGCTGATGCAGGGCTTCTGCAAGCAAAGGGAGTTGAGTCACTTATGGATCCGAGTGTAAAACTTCTACCTGATGGGGGTGAAGTTTTTTCTCATCCTGACCGATATAGGAGAATCGTTGGGAAGTTGAACTATTTGACCACAATGACACGAATGGACACAGCCTTTCCCGTGAGTGTGGTGAGCTAGTTTATGACTGCACCTCGGGTTCCACATTGGAACATTCTACGATACCTCCACAATAATCCTAGCAAGGGGATACATTTCAGCGATCATGGTTATTCTATGATGGAAGGGTATTCTGATCCTGACTGGGCTGGACGTCCCATTGATCGGCAGTCAACTTTCGGATTCTCTATATTTCTTGAGGGTAATCTTATCTATTGGAAGAGCAAGAAGCAGGACGCGGTTTCTAGGTCAAGTGAAGAACCTGAATATCGGGCTATGGCCCTGGCGACATCTGAGATTTTATGGCTCTGTCAACTTCTTAGTGAGTTGGGTGACCCCTGCCATGGCTTAACAAAACATTGGTATGATAATAAATATGCAGTGCATATTGCCACAAATCCAGTGTTCCACGAGCGCACGAAACATATCGAGGTTGACTGTCATTTCATTTGGCGTGCGTATCAGAACAGTGTGATCATGTTTGGCTCGATTCGTACGGGAGAGCAATTGGCAGATATCTTTATTAAGTTTGTTCCGGGTCCTCGAGTTCGATACATATATGATAAGTTGGGCATGTTAGACATTTATGCTCCAGCTTGAGGGGTGTTAGCTTTATCATTATTATAGCTTTATTATTATTGTTCTTATCTGGTGTGGTTGGGCACACCGTATCTTG
>JAULJZ010204108.1:0-19309 GCA_032270985.1 Heliamphora pulchella
AGGAGTCTATAGTTGTTGCCTTTGTCTTGAGTTGACAGAGTCAGTACATAGGATTACATTTTTTGTATCTCCTCGGCTACGTGTCCCGAGTCGAGAATGCTGTGTTTTATTACTTTTCCTTAACTGTGGCATGATAACTATAAGATTATATGCATAGTTTCAATGATGGAAAACAGATGGATTTTTGAGAGAAAAACCTATTTTGGGCTTGTGGTCGAGTTCGGTCCCAACATATGATTGCATGACACCTTTAATTTTTTTAAAATATTCCAATAAAAATATAAAAGATATCGAGATTTAATTTCGCATGGATTTCTCGGTCCAATCGAAACCCATATTGGAGAGAAGTAATTTTTGAATTTAAAATATACTAATACCTATTTTTCTTAATTTAAAATATACTTAAAAGGTATATTTTGAATTTTGGTTACTCAATTTACCTTATTAAGCATGTTAGCTAGGTAAAGTACACAAAAAAAAAAGTAATTGGTGATGTAGCTGATGTAATATATTTGTCAAATTAATTTAGCTAAACTCAAGTGGCTAGTGGATTCAAATGACAAAGATATTGTTGATAAAAAGATGACTTTTCTGGGATAAAATGAAAATGAATTCATGTACTGGGAAAAAGATTTCTCATTTTTTAGCCGAAACTATATATAGCCATAAAAGATGGATTAAGTGAAATAGAATTAATTGATGGTAGAGTCATATAAACACTTCTTTTTTTCATATTTTGGACCTTAGTTCCATGGAACAATATACTACCACTGAAATATGAAAGAATTGAAATTTAAATCAAAACACTATATATGGATGGTATGAACAACCTAAGCAAGAAACCTAGTGGATTCGATGAATATCCTCGCCATCCAACCATGCCCTAAGAACTCATACTATAAAGCCGCACTCCCATCAATCAATGCACACAGAAATGGATAATTCTCATGATCTCCGTTGGTGGGTGTCCAGGCAAATTTATGCGTACCTCGAATAATTTTTACGGGGATCAATTTCGTAGTGCACTAATGGTGGTCAAATTAAAGTCAAAATAAAATCTTGTATGGACTAGTTCAAAAAAATAACTAGATAAATGTAGCTAATCAAAACTACAAAATACAAAATAGCTAATGAGATGAAGAGCCTATTAAAGTACTATAAATAAGTATTAGCCAATCTTCATATGAAGAACCTATTGGAAATGCCCTTACCAACGCGAGAATTGGCTTGATCCCAACTCAAATTTATCTCATAATGACATAAGCTTGGGTTAATACTTAATGCGTCAAAATCAAGCTTTTAAATTACAAATTCTATCAGATATGGATATTTACTAAATTAACATAAGTAAATTAATGTCTGTAACGTCTAAATTAATTGAGACTAGGTGATCATGATCGGTCTCTAATAAGTCCATTTCAATTGAGACTAAAATTTACTCTTATTCTCTAATAATACCATGAGACCTGGTATTATTAATACCATAAATAAAGTATTAATAATTAGGTATTCGCCGGATTATTAGCCTTAATTCCGTAATACAAATACGAAATTATTAGTTCGAGGTGATAAAAATTGAACATTTGGGGCCCATATATTTGTTAGTCTAATTCGACCCTTTTCAATCCCCTAATCCAAACATGTCTCTCAGTCTCCAATAAATCCATTTCATCTAGTTATGAAAGAAGAGTAGCGATGTGCAAATCTTATTGATCAATTTTTATCTTTTATTTATTAAAATCTTTTTAATATGTTTTAATAATGTTCCAGAGGTTTGATTTTTCTCATGTGTTTTTTTCTCATCTTAGAGTCAGAAGCATTTTTCTCTTATTTTGAATAGTTGTCTTGTATTGGATATACCTTTTTATTTAATTTTATGTCAAATGTATAACGTATTTAGATCTCCCGAGCTTTTTTGACCAAAAAATTTGTAAAATCTGCATCCACAAAAGAGAATAAGAAATGCGAATATTCAGCCTCCAATATCATTCTTTGTTTTTATTTAATAATTCTCATGAAAATGAAAGTTCAAAAAAACCGCGATAAGCCTTTGGGGGTGTTTGGTAAAGGTTTTGCTTGTAGCTTTTAGATTTCTGTTACTAATTTCAACTATAAATTATAAGTTTTTTCAAGCACTCACAACTTCTGCTACAACTTATAACTACTTTTTCTTCTATTTTAGTTACAAATTACAATTTTTATCAAAAACTCACAATTTTAGCTACAAATTACAATTTATAAGTTACTAATTTTAACAATATCAAACACCATCTTTATATATATATTTATTTTCAACTCAAAAAGTAAATATAAAAAAAAAGTTGCGGTAAGCTTTTATTTTGTCAAAAAATACATTTATTACATTGGCAGTAAAACCGCGACCGCAACTGCGACCGCAACGTTAATTATCACAAGGGTGAGTGCAGTAACACCAATTATCCTCTTTACAAGTCGCAGAAAAAACAGTACCAAAATGGCTCAAACACTGGAAATTGCAATCACCATTATCACATTTTCCTGGCTTGTGCGGGACAACATTTACGCACACGTCGCTCTCTTCCCCCTTATTTCCTGGATTCATTCAAAATTACAAAAACAAAAACAAAAACAAAGTGAGCATCTAATAATTAACCGAAACTGAAATCTTACAAACCCAGAAAACAAATTGAGAAATTTACCGAGGATTTAAAATGAATTATTTAAACTCAACTATATATAGAGTGTGGCCCACACTACACAGCTGAATTTGGACCATTCACTTTGAATTCGGGATGAGTTTTCTTAATTTATTTTCTGGGTTTTTAGTATTTTTGTTAAACGAAATCAATCCAATATGAAGGTATAAACTATGAACTAATAAATATATATATATATATATATACACACACACATTAGAGATCTTCTTACACAACAATCACACATACATATACATAAAAAGATATGTTTATACACCTTGTTTTTGTTTTTTGTCTTCATAAATTTTTTTTATTTTTTAGTTTAAACTTTAAAATTTTTAAGTTCTTTATTACGAGAGAAATATCAAAAATATGTCAGGTTGAAATAGGGGTAAAAAAATCAATAAATACAAAAAAAAGCCACTTAGAGGCCTTCAAGGGATTTTTCTTCTTATATATATATATATATTGGTCTTTAGCAATTTTTTTCTTTTTCGACTTCTTATTACGAGAAAAATTTTAAAAATATGTTCGTTTGGGCTAACATTAAAAAAATCATGTAAGAAATTTATTCCCAACAGAGTCAATAAAGATACAAGGAAATTAATGATTGAATCTGCACATGTTCTATAGTATTAGTTTCTTATAATTTTCAAAATTCTTTGATTACCATGTAAAAATGCTTGTTACATACTGTATTACAAATCATGAAGATGGCCATAGAGACACCATTCTCCATGCTCTTTGTTTTGTTTTTGTTTTTTTCTCTCCCTCTTTTACATGTCCTTAACAACTTTATAACATGCATACATTAACGGTTGTATCCATGCATACGTGAGTTACATACGAATTGTGAAATGATCGAGAATTTGTAGTCTTGTTTTTACTTTTTTTTAACTTTTACAATAATTTTAAAAAATAATACAAATAATGCAAATACTAAATTGCTTTAGGGGTATTTTTGGTAAATTAAAAAGATATAAAATGTTCACCAAAACAAAAGTTTATATATATATATATATATATATATATATATAAGTTTACCTGGTGTTGTAAAGACAATAAGCAAGACAATACTAGCAATGAAAAGGCTCTTCATGTTGTTCAAGAGAATGGAACTCTTTATGCCAATAATGGTTAGAACTAAAAGTAAGAGTCCCAAAGGAGGATTGAGATAGAATGTGTTGCTCTTAGGAGTAATTAATATAAGTAGATTCAAGAGGATGGTGTAATGGGTTAGGGTTGGAGGGATTAATACTCAATTGTCATTATCACCCAAAAAGGAAGAGTTGTTAAAATGTTAATTTGTTACCATGTATGGCCAAAGGAGGGATTAATAATCAATTGTCATTATCACCCAAAAAGAAAGACTCATTAAAATGTTATTTTGTTACCATGTATGGCCAAATATGACACATGTTATTTATTGAAGAGAAATTTTGGACTAAGTCTCATTTAGGCATTTTGTATTTTAATAAGTCCTAATTAAAAATTATATTTTATTAAGTCCTATTTAATATTTTTCATACCAAAATTACCCCTAACATATCATTCACTTCTCACACCACCACTAATATCATGCATCGAAAACGTAATAATAAAACTCAATGATATAGATAGGAAGAAAATCCAAATTAAAGAATTCAAATTTGAAACCGAATCGATAACGATTGGAGGGAGCTATTCTTTATTTAAATAAAAACTAAAACATTTAATTTTCTTGTAGAATATGGAAGTAAAAGTAAGTACTTTATTGTTGAAAAATATGTTTTTTCTTTTAATTTTGAAAAATAATATTTTTTAGCTGTTGACAATCAATTACAACCACAAAAACCAACCAAGAGAAATACCCACAACACAAACATTTTTACGTGAAAAATTCAAAAGGTAAAAAAATTACGGGACAACCAAGTCTAAGAAGTAAGCACTAACCATGAACAGAAGCAATACAACTTACAGACTCTTTTGATCGACTCTTCAATCTTCTAGTCCTAAGCTTGTATGTCAAATTCTCGTTGACTGTTCTCCCATTGATTCCTACTGCAACGAATCCTCTTAGCAGCTTTTTTCGACAAAATCTTCTGTCGAAACTTCGAATGCTGTCTAAGCTTTGCTGTCGAATAATCTACGATATTTTTAATGCACAAAACAACTCTTGATTTTAAGCTCAATAGAAGTCTGAATCAAAAGCTATTTTGTGCACCAACAATGATCTAGATATATAGATCCCCAAACCCTAGGCAGCGAGAATTTGGAAGTAATGAAACTGCCTGGGCACCACTCGAGCAGTCAGGTAGCCGAGACTCTCTCTCGAAGCACCGATTGCTTGTCTATGCCGCTAGTCTGTCTGTTTTCTTTTTAGGCTTCAGAAGATACCTTGATTAAGAAACAAATCCCCAGAGATTTATCTAGATCCCCCTTGAGATCTTAGATAATCAAACCTTACCAAAAGATAAAACTCCCTAATCCACAAGGATTGCCTAACCCAAGGACAACTAAAACAACTAAACTTCCTAATATACTAACCTTCCTAATCACCTAGTGTCACGCTCCAATTCAGATATATGACTGGCCGTGGACTATGGACCTTGACCCAATAGGCCACGTAAGCCTACCGATCAAAAGAAAAATCAATGTATCTACTTGAAGCTTTGACATATGCTGAAATTGAATAAATTAAGACATAATTTAAAGTAAGGTCATGTGGGTCACAAACAGCCCACCATGTCTGAGTTACTAACAGTCAGCTAACCAAACAAATGATATGGATTAAAAAATAAAATGCAAAAATAAATAAACTCCTAAGAGGTCACTAAGTTGGGTTCCAAGATACCACAGAGTCCACCACTAGCTACCTTGACTAATCATCTAAAAATGTTAAAAACAACGTCAGCCGATAACTTGGTGAATGGCAAGCATACATAGTAGAATACAGTGTTCCAACAGGACGTTTAAAGTATTTATAACTGAAACATAGTAATGGCATACAATGCATTATAAAATCACATGATAATATAAAAATTCTTTTTCTTTTCGTTAAATTCACATTTTTTCCATTAAATACTGTTTGTGAACAAATTCACCAAATTTTTAAATTCAGTGATGAGTAATCAATATATCAAGTCTCATCATAATAGTTAATACCATAGTAGTGATAACAATATTATCATTTATAGTTTGTAAGAACCATAAATTAAATAAGTAATAGTGCCACATATAAAAACTCGGGGTATTCTCGGCCCGTTAGATCCAACATCGAACTTAGAGTCATCACAGGATGGCGTCTGAGTCTTTTCTATAAAACGAACCAGTTTAGAGTCACCCGAATTACTAAGCATTTTCTCTAAAACTGTTGAGCGCTAGAGTTACCACGGGCACGAGACCGTGGCCTTTTCTCTAACGGCCAGAGTCACCTCTATAGAGGACGTATTTTCTGGACTTGAACATGGTTCCAAACTAGAATTTCATAAGTTGTACCACAAATATGTATAAAAATTTTCATGTAACAGTTAAATGAGTCAGAAATAATTTATATGCCATGAGATTTTTACATCACAAATTTATATATTTATATTAAAAAGAAAATTTTTTAAAAACTTTCTTTTGTTTTCTAAAATCATTTGAGGCAGGAGAAATTTAAAAAAAAATACGTAACATGCTAAACCACTCACCTGAATTTCAACTGTCACACACCAAACTCCAGGGTCACGTGAAAGCCCATCAAAACAATATTTATGAAAATAAGATTTTCAGTTGTAAAACCATCAACCAAAAATATACAGCATTTGGATAAAAGAATGTCCAAAAGAGTACCCAAAATTCATCTCTCATAAACAGTAAGCATACAGTTCCATACATGCATAAAATATATCGTCTCACGGTGTATAAAACTCGCCTTCAGAAACAGGCATCTCATATAATAATACATGTCTTAAAACAAACAGAAAAACTAATACAAGTCTTCCACCACCATGGGCATCTTTAGGTCAACTCCTCATGTTCACCTATACCTGAAAAATCTTTTATAACAAAATCTCACACCATGAGCCGAAACCCAATAGAAATAGATTATAAAGCTGTAAAGTAGGATATGCAATCAAATAGTATGAATTAACTCAACCACATGAGTTTAAAAAGGATTTTTCATCTTTAAAATCATGGGTTGCAACCGTGCATATAACCTGCCACAATTAAGGAAAAACAGTAACAAAACAGTACTCTCCAATCGGGTCACACAGTCGAAAAAAATAAGATAAAATGAATCTTATATACCGATTCTGTCACACACAGGAACAAAGGTAACAACTATAGACTCATGTCCCTTATCTCAACCCAAGTCATTAGGCCGCTGGGTAATGACAATGCTATACAGAGTCACAACAACGCAACCACACACAGGGTCAATCGGCTCTTTACAGGCTAAAATAGAGGGACGAAGCACCCAACTGCTCTTTACGGGCTAAAAATCGAGAAAAAAAAGCACCCAAACCAAGCACTACCACAGTACATCTACGAATCATTTAAAAATCAGTACGTAGCTCAACTATAAAAAATTCGCAAAACAGTTATACAGTTATACATCAACATATATAAAAAGATTCAAAATTCATCACCCATGGAGATCAAACAACATTAAAATAACTTCCAACAAAACGCTTTCATAGCTGAGACTCAACCCCTGAGGGTTAGCTCCAAACCTCCAAAAACATATTTTTCAAGGGTTTCACAAAATCTCCGTTTTCAAAATTATATTTTTGAAAACCACGGATATCCACACATTCGAATCATGTAATAAATCAAGAAAAAGTGTAAAAACATAATTTTTATCCGCAACAAGGTTTAAACATGAAAATACAACATTTAAAACATTTTCAAGCAATTTTAACTGGTGAAAACGCATATAATTGCACATAGCACCCTTTAACAACAATAGAGTCTAGGATCCTATCTCGGCGAGTCAAACTCAAAGTCTCAAAAATCGAACCTAGTTGGAACGAGAATCTATCCGAATGAAAGCAAAGCCAACAGTGTGAATAGCAAGTATCCACAAGCTAATCGTAAAAAACTAGGCTCGGGCACCACAAAAATCTAGAGAAAATGTGGAAGGTTTGAGAAAAAATAGAGTTTTGAAATAAAAAAAGGTGCTGAAATATATATAGGCTCGGCCCAACAGTTCATCCAATCGACTGAATGGGCCAATTCTTTTGCAGATGACACAATATTCTTTTTGCAACTTCTAAGAAAGGGAGGTGAAAAACATAAAGAGAATTCTTCATTGCTTTGAACTCATCTCGGGCCTCAAGGTGAACTACCACAAGAGTGTCCCATGTGGAGTGAGCCTATTAGGGGAGGAAGTTAAAGTTATGGCTGATCTTTTGAACTACAAATCCTGTGAGTTACCAATGCAATATTTGGAGCTGACATTAGGTGCTATCATGAGAAGAAGTACCACTTGGGACCCCATTGTTAACAAGCTTAAGCATAGACTGAATGGATGGTCTAGGAAGCATCTTTCCATGGATGGAAGAGTTGTTCTAATTAAAGCCTATTTAGCTAATATTCCCTCCTATTATCTATCTTTGGGTAGAATGCTAGTGTTAGTAAAAGACAAGATTAACAAGATTCAGAGAAGATTTCTTTAAGGAGAGGAGGAAGATAGGAGGAAATTGCACCTTCTGTCATAGGAGAAAGCTACAACCAGGATGGAGAATGGTGGTCTAGGTATTAGAGACTTGAAAATAAAAAATCAGGCTTTTTTAGCCAAATGGTGGCGGTGATTCACACAAAAAAAGTCAGCTCTATGGCAGAAATTCTTCCAACATTTGTATGGACAGAATGGCGGTGATTGGCTACTAGAGGTTAAAGAAAAGCACAGGACTGGTAGGCTATGGAGCGATATCCTGGCAGTTGGCAAATCAGACTCTTTAGTGGGAGGAATTCTAAGCCAGTATCTTAGGAAAAATCTGGGGAACGAGGAGTCCTCGAGCTTTTGGCATAATGCTTGGCTAGGAACTAGAGTTTTAGCTGACTCTCACCAAAAACTCTATCTCCTAGCCAAAGAGAAATCGATCTCTGTAGCTGGATTCTACATGGAATACTTGCTGCAAGAGGGTGTGAGCTGCTTCAGATGGCTTCTTTATTCATGGAAAGCTGAAAGTTGGGAGGCTTCGAGAGAAACTCTATGTTCAAAATCACCAGACCAAAGGAAGCAAGACTGCTACATTTGGAAAGGTGAGAGCAGTCTAGTTTTCACGGTTCAGTCTATGAGCAAACACATGGACATCATAGGAGGGAGGAAAAGGTCTTGCTTAAGGAGAATCTGGTGGCAAACAGCACCACCCAAGTGCCTACTGCTAAGCAGGCTGGCCATCCAAAACAAAGTAGCTACCAAAGAGAACATAGCTATAAGGAAAATCTTAAAACCCTGCGTCAACCTTAGTTGCATCTTCTCCAACCTGGAAGAAGAATCAACCAACCACCTCTTTGTTAATTACCCGTTTTTTATGAAAAGTTTGGTCAGCATTGATGTATTGGTGGGGCTGCCAGTGGATCTCTCCTGACAATGTACTTAGACTTTACAAATCTTGAGTGAGAGACAAGGAGAAAAATCTAAAGGGTCAGTTTTGGAATACCACTTTTATCGCAGGAATGTGGTCTATATGGCTTGCCAGGAACAAGCTTCTCTTTGATAACGTAAGGCTTGAGCACGATGAGACTGCTTATTTGGTGAAGGCAAGAACTGGGCTATGACTGAAAGAAAAGCTGAGAGGCAGCTCTTGCACGATAGAGGATGCCATTTACAACCTTTGTACTGTTATTTATTAAAATGTATCTCTCATACTGTTGACTTCTCATCAATTAGTAGAGTTTGCTTCTTAGTTAAGTTTAAGCAATAGTCTTGTTGTAGAACTAGAAGGTGTTTTCTTGGCTGCTGGCTTCTATTTTTTGTTGCTGTAATACTGTTATTTTCAATATATTTTGCTACTTTAGCTGTTCGAAAAATAAAATAAAATAAATTGGGTCGGTAGGAGGTAGGATAAGAGAATACCTTTCTAATTTGAATTTGAAGGAGGGGATGAGATTAAATACATTTAGACTATTATTTAATTAAATACTAAATATTGAAAATTATTGAGTATATAATCAAATACAGTTAAACTATTATATAAAGCAAATGTAGATGCTTGCATTACGAATTTCTTTGTCGCTCTTCATTCATTTGACAGCAAAATAAAGGAAAAAAAATTAACCGCATTTTTCTTACCGAATTTGTCTTCCCAAACTTCACTTATTTCAACCTCCACAACTTCTACCACCATTCCATCCACATATTAGGATTGATCAATAAGAATGACAATGAGACGGGACGGGGTCGAGAATGAGCTCTCCCATTTCCATCCCCAATTTAATCGCGGTGAAAACAAGAAAAAATATCGAGGGAAAGCGGGGAGCGGGGAGCGGGGTGTGAACAGAGATATTTCAAGAGTAGTTTTTAAGATTTAAGATAGTGATATTAATGAAAGTTATAGATTATATAATAAATAAAAAATAGTAATTAATGATTCAATAGAACTAAATATATAAAATGTATGAATAGAGAAGAAAAACTATAAATAAATATAATAATTTAATGTTTTAGACTTTTTACATTTTAAAAATATATATTTTACATATGTATTCATAATTAAAAAAATATTTATTTTATGTAATCAGGGGCGGAGCAGAAAAAAATGGGGCATGAAAAGCATACACCATCCCTATGCATCTCGTTTGTTATCGAGGTGGAGAACATTCGTACATAACAGGACGGAAACGTGTAAGGTCAGAGCGGGGCGAAAGAAATTGGCATCTCTCTTGATCAAAGAGAGAAAATACTAAAATAGATAGAAAAATTAAAATCCACAACAACAACCAAAAGATTTTGTAATTACTAACAACAAATGAATTAAAGCAATATATATATCCATCGCTCCCGTTAAATATGAAGAGCACTTATATATTGAAAAAGATAAATTGAATTGATGTTTTTATATTTACTTTTGAAAATGTGATGTTATTATTTTAAAAAATTGAGATGGGTTATTCAGTTATGTGAAATGTTAATAGAAGACAAATTAATAAAAATAGATTAAGATGGTTTTGATAAATATAATATATTCTAATAGGTGAAATAATATAAAAATAAAAAAATTAATATTAATCCAAACACTAGGGTTATTGATAGAATATCTAAAGTGATACGAAATACAACAATAAAAATTAAAACTTACGATAATAAAAGCACAAAAAGGCCACTCAGCACGTTTTTAGAGCTCGCCTACTAACTAGGGGCATTGAAGCTCACCTTATAAACCAAAAAATATGCACTTATTAAATTTAACTAAATATATAATTCTTAACATGGTTGAATTGTATAAAAGAATTTATATATTTAATTCCAATTGATTGGTACACAAGACTAATTAGTTGCATGGTTTGGTAAAATTGTAATAATATTAAAAATCTCTTGTTTTATCTTAATATAGAGTGTATAAATTTATCATACTTTCATGCTACGTAAGAGAAATTTCTCATATATATTTATACTTAAAGTGCAAATTTTAAATGCATAATGTACAAGTATGTACTTTATGCATTTTATAGATTTTATTAGCAAAAAAGTGGATTTCACTTGATGAAAAAAAATGTTTTTGATACTGTTGACAACATGACTATTATGCAACGATTTCAAAATATGAAATCTCGTCAAATACAATTGTAAAAGTTTATGAATTTATATATTTTTTGTCAAAATAATAGAAAAAATATATAAAAAGTGTATGTTACTTGTTAATTAAAACATTTAATTTAATTTATATTATACGAATAATAGATGATCAATTCTAAATAACTCTGTCAATGAAAATTTCTAAAATGGCTACTAATAGACCTGCTCCACCCTAGCAGATGCCTTTGTTGGGGATGGAATATCCAATCTCCCCAATGGGAATGTTGGAGGGGTGCCATTTAGTGGTGTGGGATTTGGATGTTAAACATTAATGTTCATCTACATTTTTTTTAGTTCTTTCAATTATTAGATTTGAGTTAATTATCTTTTAACGAAGAATTTTATTTTATTTTCTTTTATTTTAGAATTTTAGTTTATTTTTTCGTTTAATATTTCAGTTTCTTTTTTATAAATTTGAATTTTTAGCATATAAATGAGAAACTCATATGATGTATTATTATTCATAGTTGATTAATAAAAATTTGTGTTTAAAAATGTCTCCTTTGTGTTAAGGTTGTGATCTTTTTGTGCTAAATTTTCTTTCATTTTTTATCTCTCTGTGTTACATCATTTTTTATATCAAAGCTTAGCCTCCTATCTCCCACACTTCCTCTCTTCTATATATCTTTTGTTTCTCTCTCTCCACCTGCTTCACATTGTCCAAAAAAGGGAAAAAAAACATGTATCAACCCTACACTCCCTCCCACAAAAACAGGAAACAGAGGCGCAAAACCCATATTTTTTTTAGCCACCACCATAGTTACCTCTAAAGTTGAAACTTTATACCATGATTAATTTTAAAAAGATGAAGAAAAAAAATAACCAAATAATGGACGATATGACACACATTCGAGTTATATATATTAGATAAATTGATTACTATCTTTTTAAAAGATAAGATAAAGGCAAAAGTTACTATCTTTATACACCAATGTATGGTAAATGATTCACGACTAACTGATATGGATTAGGAGTGCTAAATTAGAAGTTCCAAACTTCAATAAAAATTATAGTTATCAAATCGTGAATCAAAATCTAATTTTGTGAATTGTGAATTGAAGTGAGAATCATACAATTTACCATAAACTACAACAGATGATGTTTAAACACTTTATATGTATAAAATAAAACGAATAAATTGATATCAACACCAAAGGTAGTGATTTTTGCACTCTCCTTTTTTATATTCGTAGTGCTTTTTTTGTCTTTATTACAGTGAATTTACGGCATTGCCTTTTTATTTGTTTTCTTTTTAACTCATGAAAGGACAATAAAGTGCATTCACATGAATAAAGACGAAAAAAAAAAGAGTGCATGTGATTAAAAAGAGAGCAAAAAATCAATTTTCTAACACAAAGTATATAATAAAAATATGATTACGTAATTTAAATATGAAAAATATTTACCTTTATCATAAGAGTTTTTAGTCAAATCCAACTAATTATAAAATTTCTTACAAATTATTATATATTCTTTTAGAAATTCAGACAATAGAACAAGAAATCTTAAAAATTGTATAATAAGAGAAAATAAATTAAATATAAAATGCTTTGAAACATATTTTGTATGCTTATTAATGCTAATAAAAAGAAGCTTAGAAAAGATATGAATTATTGAGTCCAAGAATTAAACTCGTAATTACCCAAAAAAAAAAGAATTAAAATCGTATCATTTTAAATTATATTTGTTTCACAAAAAAAATAATAATAGTAAACGGTAATTTCACCTTAAAATAGGTATTTTGATATTTTGTACCTAAAAGAGAAATAAGAAAAAAAAAATCTGAATTTATTGGATATGCTTAGTTTTATTAGGTCCTTTAACCACCCAATGAGCAATAAATTGTGCATATTTATTTTTTATTTTTATAATAAGCACACTAATTAGTTATACTAAGACATATTTTCTTAAAAGAACAAAAAAAAAAGAAAAAAAATGGTAAATATAGAATTCAAAATTTGTTGAATCTAATAATTTTAAAAATTACAAAAAAAATTATTGGATATGCTTAGTTTTATTAGATCCTTTAACCACCCAATGAGCAATAAATTGTGCATATTGATTTCTTATTTTTATGATAAGCATACTAAGTTATGCTAAGACATATTTTCTTAAAAGAAAAAAAATGATAAATATAAAGTTCAAAATTTGTTAAATCTAATAATTTTGAGAATTACAATTACAGAAATCATAAATAGTAAATTGACTCGCGAATATTAAAATTCATCATGATTTTATCATAAAATGAATTCACTCATAGATTCATATCAATTTACATATAAACGTGAATCGAATTATAAACTAAATTATGAATCAAAAAATTTTGATAACTATGATGGAGACCAAGACAAATCTGATTCTACTTTTTCTCATGAGTTTAATAATCTTATTTCTCCTCCAACCACTAAAAAATAAGAAATTTCATGCAAAAATAGTTTCAATGAAGAATCTCTTGAGCATAAAGTTATACTCAATATGTTCAATCCAATTGGTTGTCAACCAACAAAATAATTCATAAGTCAAAAATATTTATTTTGTTGGCATTGAATATTTTATTGGAGTTATCAAATCCATTTTTCTAGATTTTATCAAAAGCTTTTACAAACAAGATTAATTGAAACGAGAACATATTGACACATTTGACATATTTAAAATATTTAATTATTTGGCACAATAGAGTTCACTATTTTAAAGAAAACTCTAGATAAAATTCTTTTTTTCAATAGAGGAGAATGGCATGAAACATTAAAACAGATTTACAATTTTATTCTAATTCTTTAATAATTAAATTTATGTTAATTATCTTTTAATTACAAATTTTATTTTATTTCCTTTTGCTATGAAATTCTAGTTTATGTTTTCTTTTCTTTTAGGATCTTAGTTTACTTTTTAAAATTAGAGTTTTAAGCTTACAAATAAGAAACTATCATAATGTATTATTCAAGTGTATGAATGAGAATTTTATTTAAAGTAGTGGCCTTATATCAGGGTTTTAATGTTAGTGTGCAAACCTTTTTTTAATTTCTTATCCCTCCGCGTACTACATTTAATCGTTTGTATCGAATTGGTTATGTCCCTATGTTCCAATGTACTAAAAAGATCATTGGACCCATGTCTGGAGATTAAATTGGGGAAGGGCATAATAACTTCAGAAGATCCAAACCCCCTTTTAGCCAACAAAGCTTGTGGCAAAAACATGTTTTTTAGAAATTAAGCAGACTCATCTATGTCAAACCTACAGAGTGAGTGCTTGGACTGAAGATTTCAATTCAGTTAGAACAAACTAAGCATAGAACATGGGTCTCCAAAACATGAACAAAAACCAGAGACTCCTACTACATAATATGGAGGCTTTTGGATGCATTCTTCAATAAGCATTTTAGACAAAAGTACACCAAAACCAATTGTCTAATAATGCACACTTTGTTAGGAGTGGAAACTACATTTACCTCATATTATAGGTTATACTATCAGCAGCACACTAAAACATACCTATTCTGCTGTAGCCGCTGCTGCGTTTAAGATACCCTTTCTCACCCCACACTCAAGGAATGCAATTTTAGGGGGATCCAAAACACAAGGTAACATCATCCTTCTGTCTCATGCCAGTGATAAAATCAATTCATGTCAGCATATAACGGACAAGGGGCAGTTGAAATAATGCAAACTGCGAAATATCAAAATATAAAAGAGAACAAAATTGAACATAAGTTATGGAGTTGCAGATGGAACAAATAATTATCGTGAAATTTATTAGGCTGAATAAACTTTAGGAGTTCTAAAATTGAAGGACAACAATACATCAGCCCCGCCAGAAGGTACCGAAGAAAATTCAGTTAGACCTTTCTCATAATACCACTATATACAAGCGATGGATTCAAAATCAAAACATACAAAAAAAAAAGAGTATGAGACAGCGAGGAAGATTCAAACAGAAGGACCAGACCTGAGCACCTTCTCTAGTTTCTCGGCCTTGGCATAATCCTTTTCTGCGAGGGGGCCAGCTGGAAAAGGCGTGATTTCCACAACCAAGCGAGGAGTTGGGAGCTCATCAAACAAAGCTCGCACGTTGTTACAACAAACACTCTCTCCATGAGCGCTCTCCCTCCTAATCTGACAACCCTATAAATCTCACAAAAAAGCATATTTTTTAAAACCACTACAAAATATAAGTTCAAAACATAGTTGTGAATTCCATGCCATAGTGGCTGGTACTTATTGTTCTAGAGCAAAATTAAACAGGTTAATTACTTAATTCCGTACTGTTCAAAACACCGATAGGTACCAGATATGATAGACAAAATCGGCAGGTATCGAAAAATACCGAGTACGTACCCAGGGACGAAGTTAGGATTTCAACTTTAGGGTGGCCAAAAACATGTCTAAAAAAATTATAGTTAATAATGTAAGTTATGTTTAGTATATCAAAATAAAAAATAGCATCCATATAGTTTTAATTAAGATATTTGATGACAAGAAAGTACAAAATACTTTTTAATGCTTTTAATTTGTTTTTAACATCCATACAGTTTTAATTAAGATATTTGGTGACAAGAAACTACAAAATATTTTTTAATGCTTTTAGTTTGTTTTTAGTTCAATCTTTTAAAATTTATAAGGAAACTTTCGAAAATTGATACTTTCAAATTAGAGATAGCCGCAGAATTTATGAAATATTTTTTATATCAATAAAATGATTTTAAAAATTAAAGTACAAGACATTTTTAATTATACAAAAGTTATAGAATGAATTCTTATACATCCATTTATACCAAAAAGCAGTAAATTCTACGTTGAAATTGTAAAATCAAAATGAGTAATAACAATGTATCAATAAAATAAAATAAAATAAAAGAGAGGGTGATAACTGATCTAGGACATCTGTTAAAATTAATAAATGTCACAAAATTTAAACATTTTAAATTGATTGAGGTAAAATAATAAAAAGACAAACAAAGAAATAACAAAAAAAAAGGGGATACAAAAGAGGGAAAAAAAATTGTACTGGTCAAGTGTAAATTGACAAATTATATTTGTTGGCAAATGAAATAGAGAACTTAATAATATATTTTTGTTTTCTTTAAATTTATACTATATAAAAAATAGATTTTGAAGTGCAAGTGTGGCCATGGCCCCATTGGGCCTCCCTTGCCTTCGTCCTTGTACGTTCCGGTTCATAATTTTTTTTTTTTTTAAAAGTAATTTGTACTTATTTCTTTATCACTTCTTTCTTTTTATCTTTTTACTCAAATTCAAGCTTGCAACATAGCATAAAAGGAGAGCTCTAAAACTAATAAATGTTAATTCATTATAAGAAATATTAAATATTAAATATTAAATATATGTCACTTTTAAGTTAATTATCTCATCATAAATAACGAAATTAAAAATTAGTTTAAACTAATTAACTAAAATATTATATTAGATAAATAATTATGTTATCATATATTTTTTGTTACTGGACAATATTTTTTAATGTAAATAATAGTTTGTAGCAATAAATTTAAAATGGTTCCTGATATTTCACCCCTAGGGGGAGCTGGGAGAGGAGAATATGTGGAGGGCTATAAAGCGGACATCTTTTATGAACCAACCTGTGTTGGTACGTATTGTACCAATGAGAAAACCAGTACATCGCCCAATACGATATTCAAAACATTGGTTCAAACTGATTGCCAAGAAAGAAAAAGAAAAAAGATGTCCGGTTTATAGGGGGGGGAACAAGAATGCAGCAGGGGAAAATTAGGTTTAAAGTTGCTCTTTGAAGTTGAATTACCTTGTGAGAAGTGGCATCTCTGAATTGATCATCATCTGATAGCAAAGATGCAATGGATTTAAGAAGGTGCCTTCCTTCAGATTTGGAAGCTACTCGGTAATTCCGCCTCAATGTTCCCTTTGTTGTGGGATGCCATTTGCTCACTAATTTCCTTTTGTCAGCTGCGTCTTTCTCTGCTTGAACAAAACAACATTCGAATTGTTCCAACCTCAATTAAAAAACGTAAGCAAGTGGCAGAAAAACTCGAAAACATCGTGCATTGTCCACTTAATCGCTAAGCTATACTAACAGAAAAAGAAAGAAGAAAAAAAGGAACCAAAGCAGAAGTTCTGAAAATAAATATTTTTACCTTGTTCATAGTCTAGTTTCCTCAAGGAAAGTTGGTACAATTCATAGGTTGTTTTTCTAGATATTAGCTGTATTCATAATCTGAATTTTGTACAGCTCATGGGTTGTTTCAGTCTTTCAGCCCTTTTTTCGTTTCATTTTATTGCTTCTTATTTTGATGAAGCTTAAAATTACTAACCAAGGGGAAGAGGCAGGGACAAGAAGAAGATCAGGCTGGTCAAGAGTATGTCATTGGGTTGGTTATTGTAGGCCTGTAGGATGTCCGAGCTGAGATGCTCATAAAACAAAGACATGGACTCTCTATATCTCTTTCTCTCTCTCATAAAGCAGTTTAAGAGGTGTTTAAGGAAGACACTTGTCCAAGATCAAACATTCACATAAATGGCATTTTCTCTATCTTCATAGATGAAAAATCTCTTACACAACACCTACTTTTGTCAAGATCCCCACAGGAAAAACTTTGTCCGAACAGCAACAAATCCCAAACCCCCGGCACAGTGCCTCAAACAGTCCCAAAGTCACCTTTGCCCCTCCACTAGCTCCTCACTATTCTAGGATGGTGCCAGTGTCACGCATGGCACAATGCTCCACAAAGCAGCCCTTGATCATAGGAAAGAGAAACAATAGCATAGTCTGCAGACCAGCAGAGTATAAGCCATGCACCATTAGCCTGTAAACCCAAAAGATAACCAAAGACCTAAGCAAAACAATGATTGAGAGAGAGGAGAAAGCCCAGACCAGCTCACCCTAAATTAACACTTGAACAATTAACATACAAGGGTCAAACCACCCGAAAAGCAAAGCAATGAAAAGATAGGGGAAGTGTTACAAACCATTGGGTAGAACTCACCCTTGAAAAAGCACTTACATGGGTAGAGTGTCCAAGTGGCTTACATACACATGGAGAGTCCCTTATTTTAATCGATGGAGAACAGCATCGTAACATACTACTGTACTTTGCAGCCAACATCCCGGTAGCCCACTTTATCGACACTGACCCAATGGTAGCTATTTTCCTTTTGGAGGCTTCACTCACCTATTAGAATTCAACAACTTAGCAGCAACCCTTTTGACTATAGGTCTTCCCATTCGTAACTTCAACCAAAAAGCTGCAACTTCTTTGATCCTATACTTGAATACCATACTAGGCATGGTGCTACTCTGATACCAAATGATGCAAATTATTTGGTAAAAAATTAACTGATAAAAACCGGCAAATTGACTTACAAGAGAAGAGTAGTCAAGTAGCTTATATACACATGGACAGTCTCCTATTTTAATTGATATAGAACATGATTGTAATAAATCACCTCCTAGCAACCCACTCTATCAATAAAAACCAATGGTAGCCTTTTTTTTATGGCGGTTTCACTTACTTACTAGTATTCTACAACTTAATAAGTTATCTTAATCCAGCCTATAAGTCATCCCTCTGTATTTTGACTACACGGCAGCAACCTCTATGGGAGGATACCCAAGTGGCTTATATATAAATGGAGAATTTCATATGTTAATTGATATGGGAAAGAATCGTAATAGGGGGGCGTGGTGGGATTCTC
Source organism: Heliamphora pulchella (assembly GCA_032270985.1). Lineage (NCBI taxonomy): Eukaryota > Viridiplantae > Streptophyta > Magnoliopsida > Ericales > Sarraceniaceae > Heliamphora > Heliamphora pulchella. Next base: position 19,126 of record JAULJZ010204108.1, read on the forward strand.
TATGGAAGAGTCGAAGGAGAATTCCGTTGCTAATATCTTCCAATTCTGCCTATTCGCATAAAAGCAACCCCTGCCACTTTCCTCTTTGCCCCTCTCACAAGAAAGGCATGGAAAACATTTGTCTTCTCCATAACAAAAAGGCACGAGAGAAGCTCTAGACAGAAACCCACCCCCCCCCCCCCCC